>BPUN01000010.1:0-106424 GCA_027923365.1 Zalaria sp. Him3 | reverse complement strand
GGTCGGGGGGGGGGGGGGGGGGGGGGGGGGGGGGGGGGGGGGGGGGGGGGGGGGGGGGGGGGGGGGGGGGGGGGGGGGGGGGGGGGGGGGGGGGGGGGGCGCCTGGGGGTGGTAGGGGTTAAGACATGGGATTGGATTGGGGGGTTTGGGGTGAGGAAAGACGCCTGGCTTTTTATTGTTAGGTCGTTACAGCCTTTTTGGGGGATTCTTTTGGTCTCGCATATACCCTGGTGGAAATGTGTTTTTGTAAGATACTGGGGACTGAGATAGAAAGCGTGGGTTTGGTTCGCTGTGCCCGAATTTTCAGAGAAACGGGGGAAAGCTGAGGGCAAAATTTATTTTTCGGAATATTACCTGTATATATATGTATATATCTACATGACTAACTACTATAGTCCCTTTCCCATTCCCCCCTTTTGAAATTTCTGCTTGATATTCAACACATCCAAGACCCAATCAAGCCCCACGAATCTCAGAGCACACATGGCAAAACCCGCCACTCAGAGAATGAAAGAAACGGCGTTTCAATTTATATCCAGGGTATCAGCGGCCAGGCCATATATACACACAAGCAACGCCCACAAACCACTCCCAACAACGTCGAAAATAAACTGTCCAAGCACACCCCACCCCCCACTATCACTCCACCATCTCCTGCGCTCCAACCTCATCACCCCGGTCGCCAGCCCCTCGCCCCAAACTTCCCCTCGCATCCCTACCCGCACTCGCACTCGCACTCCCACCACTCCTTGGCGGCGCAATCACCTCATCGAGACTCTTCCTAAGCCCCAACCTTGCCGCGCTCGACCCGCCCCCACCCGGCGACAGCGGCGCCGGCTCGTCGACCAGCTGGCCCGTGAAAGCAGGAGCAGGTTCGGATGGTCCGTCTGGCGTAGTTGTCATGGCCGGCTGCGGCTTCGTCGGCGTTTTGGGTGCGTTCGGGGGCGGGCGAGACTTGCTGGCGCCTGTCGGGATCGAGCCCAGACCGCGGTGGTAGTCGAGATCGGCGCGGGAAGGGTGCGTTGAGGGTGGGTTGGGTGCGGGGTTTGTGCCGGCGGCGGTAGCAGCAGGGGGCCGGACGGGACTGGAGCCCAAGTAGCGCTGCACGAGGTTGCGGTAGCTATGGCGGTCTGCCGCCTCATCATCATCGTCATCATCCTCATCCCCCTCGAAATACGAATCGTCCCAGACAGCACTCTCCTCGCGGTTAAGCTTGCGCCTCTTATCCACCATCAACATCTCCGCGCCCTCGCGGCTCTGCTCCAAGCCCGTGAGTTCGTCCGTCGCCTCGCGCATTTCGGCCGCGGGGCGCGGCGGCGGCTTCTTATCGTGTTGGCCCTGGACCTCGTCGCCGGTCTTGGAGCCGTGGGATGGCATGCCCTGGGCGCGGTCGAGGGCGGGCTCGTCCTCGTCGCGGGTGCGCGCGGACCAAGTGTCTGCGAAGTGGGTGTCGCAGAGGTGCTTGACGACGGGCCAGCCGTAGGCGTTGGCGAACATGCGGCGGACGATGATGTTGTTGTGGGCGTCGGGTTCGAGGCGGACGAGGACTTTGCGCCAGGAGAGGTCTTTGTGGTAGGCGCGCGCGATCTTTTCTTCGACTTTCATGCTGCCGGAGTCGACGGTTGCGGCGTTTCCGGAGTTGCCTGAGAAGGCGCTGTCGGAGGAGAAGGACCGTCCTAGTCGTGTTGGGCGCCGGATTGGAGGTGGGGGGATGTCTTCGGGATGGTAGACACGGTCGTGGAAGATGGTACGGCCGCGTGATGAAGGATCGGTAAGCCAGGCCATGGACGGAAGAGGCGGGTTGAGAATGTCACTTGCAGACTCAAGGATACTCGTCCTTGGTGGTGCCGAGACACTCTTTGAGCCATGATCCATTGAGTCACCGCGGGTCGCTAATGGACGTTTACCTTGGATCATTGTCGGATTCTCGGTCGTGCTGGTGCTTCTTCTGGGGTCATCAGCCGAGTCATCATCCTTCTGTATGACTGTCTGGCCCCTTCTGATGGCCTTGGCCATTTTCGGTGAAGTTTGGTTCGGGTTGGGTCGGAAAAAGTTGAGGAGGCTATCCAGCATTCCAGTGTTATCCTTATCCTCGCCCTTTCCTCTTGAAGAGACAGATGACCGCCGACGTTTGACATCCTCGCGGACGAATTGGCTGCTATCAGGATCCGTGGTGCTTGAATTCTTGGCGTCCTCGGTGGTAGCTCCTTCCGGAGGTTGTGGCACAGTATCACCTTGGCCCTCACGAGTGGGTGTATTAGTGCCGTCTGCGTCCGAGTCGTCACGGTTCAGCATTGGGTCCAAAGCATTCTGCTGTGGAAAGGTATTCGCTCCAGTAAGCTCCGCCCATCCCCACTCAGCCATGGTACCAACCAGACCGTTCTGACGTCGAGCTTTCTCGACCTTGCCAAGTCCACGCCAATCCAAGAACAGCAGACAGCTCGTCCGTAGGGGTACTATCCCGTCATTGACGACGTTCGAATAGACAGTGCGGTTGCGGAACATGCGAAGAACTTGATGGGCTGGTCCCGTTGGCAGAATCCGCAGAAGTGGTTTAGCACCAGGGTCCGGCTGCTTCTGCTCCTTCTGTCCGCTACCAAAGCCAGACATCATGGCACTCCAGCCGTTTTTCGCGATCGTTGGCGCACGCCAGGTAAGTCCCAGATCCTGTCCAGTCCTTCCTACGAGGCCAAAGTCCAGAGCAAATTTGACGTACATGGGGTTCTCATTGCTTAGCCCGAGGAGTGGAGATGCCATACAGATGAAGTTTATAGGCTTGATCTGCTCGAAGAAGTGGGGTGCATGCTTCTGGATATACGCGATGGCGTAGGTCTGGATCAGTCCGCCTAGGGAGTGGCCAATAAAGCTGATGCTGGTGAACGTATATGCCAGATCTTCGGCACCGCTCTTGTCCTTGTGAATACTACTTCCTCCGTGGGCAGGCGGGCCGTCTCTAGCGTCCTTCTTTGCTTGACCCGTGAAGGTATCGGTGAAGGACCTCGACATTGATTTCTTGACAGGCATGAATGGTTGGTCCGGGTAAGTTGTGTGTAGGACGAACTTCGCAAGGCGTTTTCCAAGATATTGAATTCCACGTTCGGTCCGGACAGCGTTGCCTTTGAAACCACGGACGATAACTTGTTCTTCGTCTTCTTCGTCATCATCTTCTTTTAGATCTTCCTGGCCTCCGCTCGTAGGCGCTGTAGCCGCTTCCTCACTATCGCCCTTACTATCTCCGGAGGTAGTCGGCTTTTGCTCCGAGGTCGCGGTCGTATCACCCTTCTTACTGGCTTTATACGCTGCTTTTCGCTTCCTTGCATCCTCTCTAGCCTGCTTTACCGTGGCGTCGATACTCTCTTTCAAGTACAACATATCCGCTCCAATATTGCTGTGTAACCCGTGCGTCAATACCACCAAGTGTATCTTTTGCTTCTTGATCTTCCCCTTTCTGGCTCCTTCCTTCTCAAGATTTGACCGCTGACCCATGCTCTTACGACCCATTTTGCTCTGCGCATCCATAGATTTCCGCGAAGCTTTGGTGTCCTCCTCCCCTCCGTCGCCAAAGGGACTATCCGTTGTGGGCAGGGCTGGCTTGTCCCACAACGCTTCCGTGTCCTCGACAACGAGTTGAACAGCTCTTGAGTAGACCCCTTTCGGGTGTGCGCCGCCCCTTTGTCTGTCATATTGGTGATCCTTGACCTGTCCCGGCGCTCCATGACCATGGCCAGCCACAGCGGCGAAGCCTAAATCAAGACTACGTTCATCTCGTCCGACCAGCACCTCGAAACCGACCGAGGCCGATTGGGAGAAGAGGATCTGGGAGGCAATCTCGATGATCCATGTCACGCTCTGGGGTTCCTTCTCATTGTCTCCATGCTCATGCGAGGTCCGGCCACCGGACGCAAACTTAGCCCCCGTCTCCCGGATATCTTCTGGTACTACGAGTTTGGCCGTCCAATGTCCACCTGCCTTGAGCAAGGGCTCGAACTCCGGTACGCCATCACGTTTAGGATTATCGATTTTCTGATTAGGATTGAAATTGGAGGAATAGGCGGATACGTGTAAGGTGTAAGGTCCGTGTAGGTACGCTGCGCGTAAGGGTATGGCGGCCGTGTTCTTGATCTTTAGGTGTAGATGGGTCGGACTTGGAAGGATACGGTCATGACTCGGCGTGTATGTCAAGGTATAACTGTTATGAATGTTCAGTTTTTGTACCGCGTGACATTGCTACAGTTCATCGTGATTACCGGACTACCTCGCCAACCTTGACACTGCCGGCTTGATGCACAAGCAGCATCTCCTACTGCGGTTGACGGCGCAGGTATGTTCGTCTCGACGTCTACAATTATATAGACATAGCGAGAATGCAAACGAAGCGAACGAAGGGCCTAGGATGGGAAGATCTCGTAGTACCACACTGTATGTTTACCAGCGCGTGACCCAAGAATATTTGGAGATGACGCCCGGGGGCCCGGACGGGTCGGGAGCGTTGCAGTGTGGCTCACCTCCACCCCGTAAGCTTGAGCCGGTGATGCAATGCCATCTCTTCCCAATCCCAGGCACTCTTGTCTAAGTGCAGATATGAATGAACTCGTATATGTTTCCACTCTATCGTAACAGGAACCTTCTATAAGGCTAGAACTTAGACACTCAGCCTCAAGCAAGAAGTGGAAAGATGCCTTCCTTGCATCAAAATTCCTTAGCCATCTCTACCTAACGCCCAATATATGCGCCCTCGCAGTCTCAAAAGCCAGTCATATCTTCATCCTTCATCACTTGCATCCTGTTCCAGCCCTTCAGCTTGTCTCTTCAACTTTCCCTATCACTGCGTCGCCTCATTCCGATGTGCCCGGTCCAGAATCTGCACATCGCCATAATGCTTCTTATCCATATCCGCCGATCTGGACACCCGCTCAAGCTTCGCAGCAGTAGTAATCTCATCCCCATCCTTTTCCGCCCCAGCATCAGTCTGCCCATTCGCACCCCCATCCGCCTCCACGTACACCGGCGGCGGCGCACTACTCGAGCTCTCCCCACTATCACCGCGACTCCTGTTCCCTTCGCCTCCAACCCCATCCTGTGGTCGCAGGCAGTTCACACTCCCATTACTCGAACCTTCGCCCTGCTCCGCATTCGTCTCAAAGTGCTCTACATGCTCCGCATTCTCCCTTTCCCTCTCCTTTCCCTCCTCGCCAATCATAGCCGCCAAGGACCGGAAATTGAACATCGGCTCCGTCCCCGCGCCGCCCGCTGGTGGCGTGCCAGAGCTGATGTCGACGCCGCTGGCGTTGGGAGAGGGGCCGAAAGAGCCTTCGTTGCGGAAACTAGAGGGTGCGGAGTCGCCGACTGAAGATGCAATAGAAGACGCGGTCGACAGCTGGCGGAGATGGCGGCGGTGGTCCCATTCTGATGAAGTGGTTGGGACGTCTCGCGGTTGGGAAGGCTGTTGGAGCACGGCGCGGCTGGCTTCGAGGTGGGCTTGGGGGTCGTCTCGGGGGGCGCCGCCGCTGGTCGAACCTTCGGCGACTTCGGTGTTAAGGGTCGATGTTGGTTCGCTAAGAGGGTTGAAGCCGACCATGGCTGAGTTTGCTGGTGCTTTGCCCTTTCCTTGCATTTGTTGTGGAATCGGTGGGGTTGGCGATAGGGGCGGTTGACCAAGATTACTCGACGAGCGAGCCATGGAGGCCCAAGTCGAGGCGCTGTCATTCGTACCCACTGGGTATAGACTACCAGACTTCTTAGCCTGCTTGTCTGCTTTCTTCGCTTCTTTTGCCTTTTTCTTCTCCTCTTTTTTGGCCTCCTTCTTCAACTCTTTCTCTTCCTTTTTCTTACGATCTTCTTCGGCCGCAAGCGACAGACGAATTGCTTCCATCATCATGAGTTCTTCAAGATCATCAACCCGCGTTCTTCGAGAACTAGAACGGCCTGGAAAGATATCAGAGTCGCCGTGCGAGCCGTGCCTATCAGCGTGTGCGAGCAACGCACCAACGTGACTAAGGCCCTCATGCATACGTGGTGTACCACTGCCGCTACCAGAAGGACTATCACCGAACAATGTACGACGGCGACGTCCCAAACCAAAGCCGCGCGTATCTCCTTGCTGTGTGTTTCCAAGGACGTACGCTGCGTTGTGAAGTGCAGTTGCAGCTGCTGAGCGTCGCAATGCATGCGCACGAGCATCCGACAGCTTCTTGGCCCAATCAGGCCGAACTCGGTCTGTAGTGATGACTTGAGGTGCATTGGCAGAGAGCGATGTCGTTCGTCTTCTGCTCTGAGAAGTGAGGGATGAGGATGAAGACATAGCGGAGGTCGCGCTAGCCAGAGGGTGAGTGTGTTGACCTTGGTTGGGGTAGATCAAGCCTCTACGGAATGGAGGTGGTTCGTAAGTGACACCGAATTCTGGCGTCACACAGAAGGGGCAAGCCGAGGGTTCCGAAACAAGTAGTCCGTCCTCTTGTTCTGGCTTTGGTGCATCCGGGTTGTCAGGATCATCGTGATGCTCCGGTGGGTGTGGATCCGGTCGCTTAATTTGGACAAAACACTCTGAACAAATTGGTTGATCACAGCACCTCGTCTTGTTCAGGTACGGTGGGTAGTAAAGAAAGCAGATAGGACATTCGATCGCATCTTTGTAGAGGTAAGCCTCCAGTGGTTGGCCGTTGACGTATGGATCGTTGGGCATCCTCATCTCTTGGGGGGTCAATGCAGCACCTGGAGAAGCTGTCTTCGAGGAGGAGCCGCTTGCTAGTGACGCCAATGTTTTGGCGCGGCCTCGAAAGAGCGGAGCGGAAGGAGAAGATGAAGTTGGTCCAGAGGAGAAGGCAGGGTGGGAAGCGGAAAGATTCGTGGAATAGTCGGACTGGTAGGATTGGGATCGCCCATTGATAGGAACCATGAGGCTGTTAACGTTGAGGTCGGAAGATCTAGGATTGGTAGAGGCTTGTGATGCAGTCCGCTCCATTTCTGGAGGTATCTCATCGGCGGCTGGAATCGGTAGGCCGCGAACAGCCGCGACAAGCTGGTGTTCGACCCAAGAGTCCTTATGGTCATTGAGTCCTTTCCAGAAAGGGGCAAGACGGCGCTCGATCTGGGTTATGTTAGTGGCTTCAATGAGCCAGATCAGGCTTTGGACTTACCATCAGTTGTCTGACGATGGCTTTGTTGAAATCTTCCGGACCGGTGTATGTTCCTAATGTGACCAGATAACCTCCGTCAACGCCCTCTTCGCGTATACTGCGTTCGCGCTCTTTCTCCCTTGCTACCCTCTCCTTTTCCAATTTCCTTGCTTCCCGCTCCTGTTTTGTCTCTCTCTTGGTCTCCGTTGCTGATGTATCCCTGTCCGAGTCTCTGTTCAAATGAAGGAATGACAGGTCATGGCGACTACCCCGCCCACTGCGCGAACTGTACACATTGCTAACGAGGCGCTCTGCGGGAGTCTGCGGTGTCGGTTGCGATCCAGTGGGAGAGGTCGGGGAGCTCGTAGGACGCAGGCTGCCCGCTCTTGAGCGACCTGCAGGAGAACGAGCCTCCTTGGTCGAGCTGTTACCCATGATGTGCCAACCCTAAGTGACCTGCGGGGGATTGTTCTTGTTGTTAGCAGTGCGGGTCAGCACATGGAGGGATCGCGATAAACGATATCGGCTGGCGAGAGAGGAGGAAGTGCTACTGTCGATGTGGTATAAAGGTCGTGTGACAGAGGAGGACTTAGGATCGGTTGTGAGGTTCGCTCGCGTGTCGGGGGACGTTCAAGTTACCGGCTTAGCCATGTCGCTAGCAACGTGCGGCGGTCTCGGCGTGGGGGCTTCAAAGTCGTCGCTTGGGTGGTACAGACGGAGTTGAGTGAAGTGAGGATAGAGGGCTCCGTTTGGTCGTGGTTGCCAGGCTCAGTAAGCAGAAGGAGGGTTGCTTACAGTATACTGTATGTTGGATGGTGACTTGGCGGGTGACTTGGGACACTTGGAAAGCTTGAACGAAGCAAGCCCAAGCCAGCTCAATTCTCCGCTTTTCCCGAATTGCCCTGGCACGCTGCGTCATTCCTGTCAAATGCCTCAGTACTCTCACACAATGCCAATGAGATCTTGTCTCGCGGAAAAGCATCCCGAGGCGTTTACACGCGAGGACTGTGGCGACTCCTTTCAACATTACTGTATACGTCTTGGGATGATGCAATCGATGAAAGTGTTGTAGATTTCTGGCCGAGCTATTCAGTCTGAGGAGAAACTATCATTTACACTAGCGAAGAGTACATGTTATTCTTCTGCCATGCCGGATCATTCGCGACATCGCCTTGTCCCTCCGCTGCGGCCTTCTTCTTCTTTTTCTTCTTGCTCTTCTTGTCGGCATCGTCAGGACGATCCTCTATGCCATATGACTTCCGTATCTCCACAACAAGAGCCGTGCAGGCTTCCCGCTCCATCTCTGAGATATCTATGGTGTCATCGAACAATTGTGGTATGGTCAAGAGATCCTGAACTGAAATGCTCAAAGTCTCCAGCGTCTGTAACGTCTCATTTCTCCGGACGGCTTCTGAGGGGATGAAAGCAAAGAAAATGCCGAGGATTTGCTTCAGTATTCGCAGCGAGTAGAGCACAGCTTGACACTGTGCGGAGGCATGAAGGTAAGACCATGATATCGAGCCGGTATAAGCGCCCGTCATCAAGTGCACAAGCTCGCCCTTGGATGGTATAGGCTTCTCATGTTCCGCATTCGCTTCACATACGTACTGGACCGCAAGGGCTCGCCATTTAGCACGATGTGACAGTACCTCGGTCATTGAGTGTAAGCCGTGTATCATCGACACTAAAGCATGTGCAGTGCCAGTCAACTCTGATTCCTCAAAGAGCATGATATCTGTTTCTGCGGGCCTGGTGCCCTTGCGCTCAAATTCGCCAACCTGGGCAACAGTTGGGTTGATCAGTTGTAACGTTGAGTAAGCCAACATCCGAATGCCTTCCCCTGCTCGCCAGGCGGACGTCCTCGTGGGGTCTTCAATCAGTACTGGAAGGTACATCTCTAGCTTCGCAACGCTTGCAATCTTGCCATCAGCCGACACGTGGTGTATCAGCTCTGATGTCCTGGGATCGCATCTAGAAAGAAGATCGCGGACAATGTCGGTTGTCCTAGATGTTACGAGCCAAGAATGTTGGGGTAACAAGGTGTACAGCTCCGTGAACCTTGCGAAGGCAGCCTCATCAGTAACGCCCTTCTTGGCCAACTCAACGCAATCAGTGAAGCTGCGGTACGGATCTTGCTCGATATGGAAAGCCAGTTGCGTTAGGTTAGGCAGGCCAAGCCGGTTTGCGATGCCCTGAGGGTGGTATTCGGATACCTTGAGGATGACACCCTTGCTGGCGATGTGGGCACTCTCAATGTCCCGGAAGAGGACAACTCGACCTTGGGCCCCAAGATCGTGTGCAAGTAGGTCAGAGTCGCTAGTGAAGATTGTGCCACCAATGGTACGAGCCGTATTCGCACAATAAGAGTCCGCTTCGCCCGGCATCACCGTTGTAAGGCTGGCGTAGGAGCTTGATTGGAGGGCTTCTATGATAGCAGGAACAAGAAATGTAGGAGCGGGCAGCGCTTTCAATTTCGTCGAAGAGTATGCAGGACTCAGCAGATCGGCAGGCTTGAGGTTGACTTCCCGAAGGCGTGGAGGGAGGTCGTCCTTGTGCAGCGCTCTGAACTGTACAAGTTGATTTGTGTAATTTTGGAGACGAGATAAGCGCACATCTTTCTTAGACGCAGGCAGGAATCCATCAAAATGGATTGCTCGACTGTAGGAAAGGTATTATCAGCCACTTACTCTGCCAGACCACGCTGGCCTACAAGGCTGCATGCCTTGCTGAGCATCTTGAGATATGCAAAGGCTACTCTTTCAGCGTCACGGCCTCGAGAAAGACGTACATTTTCAGGCCGTACTGTTCAATCTGCTCCAGCCACCAGACGGCAGCTTGCCCGAGTTCTTCATAGGAAGGGGCAGCTTCGATAGCATTCCTTGCTCCAAAACGCTGTGCCAAACACACGTAGTACACATGATACGCAAGACTTGGACCATCAATAATAGCGTTGGTCGCAGATTCTTGCTCTGCAGTATCCTGGCTTTTGCGATTGAGGACCGACTTGACCGCGTACGGCTCGAGACTGTGAACGAGGCGAGGGATACCCATGACCTCGCCCAAACGTCTTCCTCTGGATTTCACTCTATAAGGGTGGATGTGGTCTCATCGTCCCTATAGACGACAGTTATACCAATAGTGCAGGTGTGCCCTTGCGGCGAGATCTGCACGGCGGCGTCGTTTTCCATCAAAATGGTGGCTTTAACCTTTTGCCCTAGGCTGATAAGACCGATAACGCTAACAAGCACGGACTCTTCCCCGGACATTCACATTCACACCTGACGCTGCCCTCATGCCTGATGCCTTACACAGGAGTCTTGTCCTATACTCCTGAGTACATGTACAAGTGGACAGGCCAGAGAAGCCTTCAATAACCTGCTACGTAATCAGTGCCTTTACATTGTGCTTGCTCGCACATCAACAGCAACCGAAGCATACCGAGCCTACTCACAGTCATCATGTTCGGTATCATCGCCGACCTCCTCACGTACGTATCGAACCTAAATACAACACATCTACAGAGCTACAGTTACTTACACTCCGAATAGCAATGTGACATCCGTCCTCTTTCCCGTATTCGCATCGTACAAAGCCCTTCGCACCTCCGACCCCGCACAGCTCACACCATGGCTAATGTACTGGACGACACTCTCCCTCTTCCTCGCCGGCGAATCCCTCTTCTACCCCATCATCTCCTGGATGCCCTTCTACGCCTGGATCCGCTTCATGGTGCACCTCTACCTCGTGCTGCCCGGTAAGCAGGGTTCAGTCTACATCTACCAAACCTACATCCACCCCTTCCTCTCGCAGCATGAACGCGAGATCGACGTCTTCATCAGCGACTCGCATGATAAGGCGAAGAAAGCTGGGCTACAATATCTAAAGCAGGCGATCGAGTGGGCAAAGGTCAAGGTCCTTGGACTGCCGCCGAGACAGCCAACGCCTCCACCTAGTCGCCAGGTCTCGTACAGCCAGAGCTTGTTGAACAGATTCAACATGCCGAATGCTCGTAACGGTCTCGCCACTGCTGGCGCAAGCGACATATTCTCCCTCATCGGCAACGCTATGCAGCAGGCCACTTACGCCTCCTCGACAACGCGAGACGCACAGGCTGAGGATCTGAGCGCCTCTGGCACGCTTATTCCGTCCAATATCTCTGGCCAGGAGCGCATGGATTACATCTCGACCCAGCGTGACCGTCTTCGGACCTTGCTTCAGGCTTTCGACAAGGAGGCCTTCGATCATGAGGTGGGAGGCCCGGTGGAGGAAGGTTCACCGCCTGGTAGCCCTCCTAGACTGTCTCCGCATATGAGGCAGGCTTCTGACTCCCTTAAGAAGAGTATGAGTGAGACGGAATTTGAGGATCTCGGCAGGGAGGACGTGCCAGAAACACCGAAGGCTGGTGGCCAGGGCAGCCAAGCGGGGTGGTCGAAGTGGATCTGGGGTAATTATGGAGAGAAGGATAGTGCTATCGTGGGTAAGAAGGATCAGTAGGTGTCTCGAATTCACTTCTTTTTCCAGGATAGGGTTGGTTTGGGTAGGGATTTCGGCAGGCTGAACGGGTTCACGATCACTGAATGGAATGGGTTTACAAGATACTAGGGCGTTATGAAGGTGGATTGGACGTTTTCACATTAGGAAGTTTACGAAGCCAGTCGCTTGCTACTACGATGAGATCAATAATCCCCTTCCGAACTCCTGCAATGCTTGGTATCGTACACGTTGTATGCCCGCCCTGAATTCCTCAACCGATGGCATCTTGCCCACTAGACAGCAAGAAGAACCTATGACTTTGGCGCGGCCCCATTGCCATTGCCATTGCCATTTCGGTTCGTAGCAGCCGGCCTCGGAGTAAATTGACGCGCCCCAGCTGACTCCCGTGTCACTTGCGGAGCAACCTCCTGGAGCGGCCACTTCAACTCATCATCCGCCCTCATCCAGTGCTTTCTCCTCTTCTTCGTGGTCTGGTGTTCCACAATAAGCTCCCTTCCCTTCTCGGCCAAGAACTTCTTGATGAACCTGGGGTCCCACAGCTCGGAGGCGATGCCGAGGTCCTTGCAGCAGCGCATCAAGGCGTTAGACTTGCAGCCTTCGGTCGCGGTTGGGATGCCTTCGGGGTCGAAGTAGGTCATTTCGCCGCGGGCGATCGAGACGAGTCTGGGAGAGGTCTATGTTAGCTTGAGTCAGCTTCTGCGAAATGATGGATCATGCATACCTTCCACCAGCCACGAGCGCATACTCCCTCGTGACCAACTTCCCCGTCACGATTGTCTCTCCCCTCGGCGCCAACCCCCACCCACCAGGCCCAAACGCCTTGTTCAATATCCGCCTATACTTGATCTCCGGTAGGTACACGATGCCATCCGGCTTGATCTCGATATCATCGGACGACAACGGCGCAGTCAACACCTCGATCTGCTCAGGCGAGAAAGCTTGAGCGGATAGGCCGTGAAACGACCGTGTCCAGTCGACTTGCCTCTCGTCTTCGTTAAGCTCTGGCGGTGGCTCGGAGAGAGTCTCGGTTAAAGACTGGAGTGGTGTCGGATTTACCGTGAGATCGTGGGTATCCTCAGCAGGAGCTCCAGTTGCCGATGCTGGTGCGCGAGGAGAAGCGGTGGTCTGTCTGGTTCGGTCGCCGGTGGCCGTGCCGTTGTCCGCCTTGCGCGTGGCGCAGACGCTGAATGATCGGTGCGAGGTGCGTGGTGCTTGAGTCCGGATCGAGCCCGCTATTCTGCTGCTTGATAGCGATGCTCTGGCACTGTTGCACAGTCTGGATGCCGCTCTGGGCGCGAATGACACACTCATTGTATATTGCGATGGACAGGTGTAGGTCACGCGGCAACTTGAAGCTTCGAAACATCTCCGCTTCGAACATCTCGCAAGGTTCAGCGGCTGGATGCAGGCACTTCGGCAAGTCCCGCATACAGAGCCCATTCCCCTACCATATTCACAGTAGGACATGCGAGAGACATCCTATTTTCTGGTAATGACTTTCAAAGAGTCATGTATTGGTGCTATTGAGGTGGCCTTTTAGATATACAAATTCTATATTACAATGGCATCTTGCCGAATGGAGACATGTCCGGCTTCGGCCAGAACATCAGACATCCTTGGAGTCTGTCCTCTGATCATTTCCTCGTCGCTTCCAGCATTGTTTGAAAGCTTCCATCTGGATTTGAGAATATTGTTAGCAAGGCTCTGCGACTCGTATCTGCGTGCTGTAGTCCCGATTCGGAGACGTCCGGCAACAGTTGTAAAGCACACTCACCTCGGTCTTACAGGCACGCCAGTCCTTTTTCTCGTAGAAGCAGTCATTCAACGCCATATTCTCTTCTGCTTCAGGCATCAGCAAGGGATACAGGAAGGTTCATTGCAAGCCTACCGGCGCAGCCTGTGCTGAATATCCGCTTGTCCCTGCGAAAAGACGTACGTTAGCTGTGCCGGCACTGAAGAACCCTCGCAGGCGCGGCCACCTACCACTCATCTGGCTCATCATCATCTTGCACTGCCTCGCCTCTGGTCTTAGGATCCTCTTCTTGAGCCATTGTTAGGGAATTGTTACGTGTGCCCAAGATTCTATCAAGGCACGTTTACCGCGGAACAGCAGCGGTCTCGGCAAGCACGAGAACGTTGCCATATCTGGTAATACCATCAACATGACCGACAAAAGGGTCAATGTATTAGTCTATTCTGGTGAGTGGTTATACGAACTCCCGATTTGGTATATCGTGTATTAAAGACATCTAGGCAACGGTGCCACCGTGGAATCCGTTCGCCACTGCCTCTGGTCCCTCCGCCGCCTGCTCTCCCCCAACTACGCAGTGATCCCCATATCTGGAGAAGCGCTCCTCAAAGAGCCATGGACAGCTTCCTGCGCCCTTCTTGTCATGCCGGGGGGCGCGGATCTCGGCTACTGCCGCACTCTCAACGGAGAAGGAAACCGCAAAATCTCCCAATACGTCAACAAGGGCGGAGCTTACCTGGGCCTCTGCGCCGGTGGCTACTACGCTTGCAAGCGGTGTGAGTTTGAGGAGGGTAAGAAGGGCATGGAGGTCTGTGGTGATCGCGAGCTGGGCTTCTACCCTGGCATCTGCCGTGGCCTGGCGTATCCAGGATTCGTGTACCACAGCGAAGTTGGTACGCGCGCGGCGGAGATCAGAGTCAATAAGGAGTCGTTAGTAACTGCTGGTGGTGCTGTGCCGGAGGTCCTCCGCGTGTATTACAACGGAGGTGGTGTGTTCGTGGACGCTCAGAAGTATGCGGACCGGGGCGTGGAGGTGCTTGCCAACTTCACCGAGAAGGTCAGCGTTGAGTCTGGCGAAAACCAAGCAGCTGTGGTATACTGTAGAGTCGGCGAGGGAAAGGTTGTATTGACTTCTCCGCATCCTGAGTGAGTACATATCCGCCTTCCTAGATTTCAGTCGCATTGCTGATAATACGATAGATTCGCAGCTGTTAATCTAAACACCAACGACGATCCACCAGGTTACCAGAAGATCGTGTCCGCTCTCGCAGCTGACGACAAGCAACGTACTGATTTCATGAGGGCTTGTCTTGCTAAGCTGGGGCTCAGGGTTAGTCAAGAAAACCAAGCCGTGCCTTCTCTGTCTAGCCTGCATATCTCTTCCGCCATACCATCAGAGGTTGCCGAAGTAGTGTCAGCACTGGCTGGTGATGTGACGAGGGAAGACGACAAGGAATACATCAAGGGCGAGAACGACACCTTCCAGCTTGAAAGGCCCGATGCCTGGAGCATGGCCAGTGTCGCCAAAGCTCTTCCGGAAGCTGTCAAGAATGTTCTACTAGGCGCGGCTTCCGAGGCAACCACATCCGAGCCCGGGAATACGGAGACCTCTGAAGAGGACTCAGCAGCAAAATCTGATGAAGGAATCCTCGACTACGACAAGGTGGTCAAGCGGCTAGTAGCTCACGAATCATCACTACCAGAAGCCAAGCATACACCCTACTTCAACCACCACGCCTTCTTCGCCAATCTAAAGCACTACAACAGCGCGTCGCGGAACGCGACCAGTGCTTTTGGCAAGATGATTCTGTACGGCGAAGTGGTAACCAGCACCAACACCTTACTCGAGAAGTATGTCTTCCCGATCCATCCCTCTAGCAGCCACCACTGACCACCCGACACAGGAACCCCAAACTCCTCAACCACCTCCCAGACGGCTTTACAGCAACCGCAACGACCCAGCTCGCCGGCCGTGGCCGGGGTAACAACGTCTGGGTCTCACCTCCAGGCTCACTAATGTTCAGCACCGTAATCCGGCACTCGATGAGCCTCTCCGCCAGCGCTCCCGTCGTCTTCATTCAATACCTGGCCGCGCTCGCCATCGTCGCGGGCATCCAGTCCTACGACCGGGGCTACGGCGGCCTGCCCGTGAAACTGAAGTGGCCGAACGACATCTACGCGCTCGACCCGAGCAAAGATCCCAAGGAGAAAGCGTACGTCAAGATCGGCGGGATCCTGGTCAATTCGTCGTATTCCGGGGGCGATTATACGCTTGTGGCTGGGGTGGGCCTGAACGTGACGAATGCGGCGCCGACCACTTCGCTCAATGCGCTGGCGGCAAAGGCGAAGCTGCCGCCGTTCACGTTGGAGAAATTGCTCGCGTCGATTCTGAATCAGTTTGAGATTCTCTATGCGCGGTTCTGTCGCCAGGGCTTCTCGAGGGAGCTGGAGGAGACGTATTACAAGTCTTGGCTGCATAGCGAGCAGGTTGTGACGCTGGAGACGGAGGGAGGGGCGAGGGCTAGGATCAGGGGCATCACGAGGGATTGGGGCTTGCTGGTTGCGGAGGAGTTGGGGTGGGAGGATCGGCCGACGGGAAAGATGTTTCAGTTGCAGAGTGATAGTAATAGTTTTGATTTCTTTAAGGGGTTGGTGAAGAGGAAGGTTTGAGGTATGGAAGTATTTTATCTGTGAACGTAATCTTCTTCAATGACGATAGGTCGATAATCTGATGCAGTCATAGTGGCCTCTTTCGTAGCTTGACGTTGCCCGCGCTCCCTTGATGTACTCTGCGATCACCGTGAACGCAGAAGGTACGGTCCGACGTCCAGTGGATCGAGCTTCTTGAACCAATCGGTGTCGTCCGGGTCAATCTTGGGCCAGTCGATCGAGCACTTCTCTGCAACAACGGGCCGTGCGTGCTTGATAATCTCCTTGGCGTCATTATTTACAGGGGTGCAGCAAAGACATCTAACAACGGCGTCTGCTAGATCCACACTGTCGCGAATGGCATCCAGAAAGTCCATCCAAGCTGAGACGGTTGGCTCAACAGAAGCTTGATGACACTCTTCGGGCGACATGCGAATGAGTGTGAGCTGGCGCAGACACTTCCTGTGTCTAGTCAGGAAGTCACAGAGCATTTTACCTCGGTACCACGGAGTGAGCACGTAGTCTTCGTTATGGAGAATGACTGATCGCAGGCGAGGAAAATTCGATGTGGTAAGTAGGACTTGAAAGGTAGTTTCCTGAGTCACAGACCCGGCATCGCCCGATACCGATTCGTCGTCCAAAAGAAATGGCACGCAAAGGGTTTGAAGATTTGGAAAGTTTCTCCAAAACTGATATTGGCTTGCACGAGCCCCCTGCTTTTCGGTGGCATACGACATGCATATGTCCAATTCCAGAATGTGATCCAGTGAAAATCCGAGCCGTATGGTTCTGTAGTTCTGCTCGCGGTGGAACGCGTCTTCGCTTAACCCTGCTGGTAGGCCACCCCCGGATCCTGTGTATGATTCGCCCAATTGAAGACTGGTGAACGCTACACTCAGTGAGTGCAAGAGATTCAAAAAGCGAGGTGCTGCCCAGTTGGAGAACTCGAGCCTCTCAAGCCACCAAGGCGTGACACCCCTATCTTGATGGATCGCCCAACCAGGGGTATTCCAAACGGTAGTAGCCTTCGCAGTCTCTTCCCGGTATTTCTTGCTTGTCCAGATAGTTTGTACATTCAAGCCTCGTTCATTGATCTGCAAAACGCAAGAAACCTTTGGGACGACCGGCAAGATGTCCAGAGCCCAGTCGAGGAGCGTGAGGTCCGCAAAATCTCGGTCGGCGATATTCTGGTCTTTCTCCATGGCGCAATACATTTCGAAATCCACCCTGGCCTTCTTGCGACCACCGTAATACAGATCGGTGTTAACGTAGCGACGATGATAGATCTCGTAGTAGTCGTCCCAAGACAAGGAATGTGATCGTTGGAGACGACAGCCCAGAAGTGCAATCTCATTGATAGATTGTGAGAATACAGGATGAAGGCAAATCTCCTTGAAGACATGCATAGAATCATTCGTCGGGTGCATATATATGCGCCTGTGCCTTTTCGCAATGACTGGGAGGCCGACATCACCCAGTACACGGCAAGTGAGACGTAGACGGAGGACGTCGTGGTCCTCAAGCTCTTCAGCGATGAGTGCGAGTACTTCATTAGGCATGAAGGTGAAATGATCCCGCTTGCATATCTGTTGTGCAGGAGTCGCTTTCTTCCTGGTGACGGTAGCATTGCGTTTCTTCTTCTTCGCAGTCATTGCGGTCGATTGCGAGTCTCCGATGCGTGGTTTTCGCTGTTTTGGTGCCATGGCAGAGGCTCTTAATGGGGTAGCGTGATGATTGTGGTGGTTGGAGTCCAGAAGCAAGTGTGAAGGCGGATCTTGACAAGTTTGGCACACGCGCTCTTCCAGGTGAACAAGAAATCCACGCCGTGAAGGAAAATTGTGAGCAACGTGACCTGAAGAGGAGGTACTCAATGGGAAGCGATTATCTACGTGATCTTCGTTCCGACTGACTTGAATCAAAATGGCGATAGTGAGGTGACGATACTTGAGTCTGGAAGTAAGTAGAGGAAGGCGCATTCTACTAGATGTGCAGTGGCAATGATTTGGCGGTGAGGAACTGAACGCCGCAAGTAAAGATCATTAGACTATGAGTCGTTGTGTGGGAAGGTGACATGATGATGCACTTCACATAGGTGCCTTGCCTGTCTGTAAATAAAGACCACACAAGGTCATGTGACACAACCATCTCCATAGGTGAGCGTTTAAGGAGAGTGCACGGGTTTAGGATCGTGATTGGGTTTGTTTCTAGCCCTGTGGAGCGAAGAAGGAAAATAGAACAAAACTATGAAAGAAACCATCTGTCTTTGAGCAGATGATCAGAGTCGAACAGAAACTTCAGTCCCTGCTATGTGTCACTGCTAGGGAGGTAAACAAGTGGCACCACCCAACAGCCATCCCACCACCGGATCCCATGAGCTGTATCTCATCAAGCGAAGCAGTAGTATGCTCGTTCCGACCATGTCTTGTGAGAAGCATCTCTGTACAAGTAGACCATGTCAACGTCGCCCATCCGCCTTATCAAACGTCCATCTGATTCCTTAGCAACTCTCTAACCTTTGCCAGCCGTCAAGCCAGCTCAAACTGTCGTGGGACAGTTTCAAGCCTCACTGTCTGGGATTTGCGGGTTGATCACGAATGGACCAAAGTCAAAACCCCCATCAGTCGAGAGGTCGGCCACAGGCGTCCTGGTGATCTCAGGCCATTCCCTCTGGCAAGCACGCTCGACGTCAAGAAGATTGTGGAACATCCTTGAGCCTAAATTGAAGCCATGGGTGATCTCTGCTTTCTCCAAGTGAAGTTGGACTTTCATGACCTTGAGCACCTCGAAGTAATCAGGAGCAGCAGTCGTTCCAAGGGGGGGTGAGTGGAAGAAATTATCAGGTATCATACCGATCAGCTCAAGCTCCCTCAGAGAGCTGCTGTGCCTGAGAAGAAAGTCTTCCAGAGAGGATAGAATATATAAATCGTAGAATCCCGATTGCCTTCTGATCAAAGTACTGCGATTGATCTCAAATCGTACCGTCCGGAGATGCGGATACGTGCAGTTCCTTGAAGGTACGACCCTTCCCATTGGGGCGTAGGAAATGATAAGGCTTCGCAAGTTCGAATGAGCAGTAAAAGGGTTGTTCGGGTGAAAGAAAATGTCTTGCGTACCGTGATTAGTGTGGAGTTCCAGCACGCGAAACTTGCTGAAACCCAAACCTTGAATCACCTCAGCGCTTGAATTCCACGTGTCGGTTATGATACCGTTGATGGGAGAATGGTAGTCGCCAAATTTAATACAGTTGAAGCCAGTATCTTGGTGCGCCAGAAATGGAAGGAAATCCCTGGTCCATTGTTGCACGATTCGAACCGTTTGGCTCTCGAAACGGACATTCTTTCCCGACTGGTGAGAAGCCCAACCATGGACAGACCGCTTCTGTTCTGGATTGCCGTAAGTCTCCTGATAAGTCTCTGCAGTGAGAACATTCTCTGCGTTAAGACCAAGGTTACCGATGCGGTCGATGAGTGTTAGCGTAGAGAGGTTGGGGAGTGCGAAGGACGCCCACTTGAGTAGTCCCAGATGCTTCGCTGTAGCAAGTATAGTGTCCTGCTCAGCATACTTCTGACAGTATCGGCGAAAGCTAAGCTCAAGATCCCGGTCTTTAAGTCGCCGCTTTAGCTCCAAACGTTCTGCATTCCGGGTTCTTGCCGTCTTGAGTTTGAGATAGACCCGAAAGCTGTTACGAAACGCTGACATGCTCTCCGTAGGTTCGAGGCGGTATGGAAACACGACCAATGCGACCTCACGGATATGTTTGCTGAACTCTGGATGCTTGCAAATGGCTTCGAAGGCGTCCATTGAGCTCTTCGTTGGGTGAAGGTAGACCACAGGCAGCTGTTTCGCCAAGATAGGAAGCCCGGCGAGACTAAGCTGGCGACACATCGTACGGACGTTGATGAGGTCCGCAACTCCTAGCTGCGCAAAAATCATGTGCTGAAGCTCCACTGCGAGGGTTGACAAGTGGTCTTTGCCTGACGGGCGAGCGCGAGTGGCTGGCATCTTAGCTGCAAACGCAGATGATTGAGAAGACGTTGTGTGCTTCGCTTTGATAGTGTGTGCTTCCTAGAGGTTGGAGCTGTTGGTAGTCAGAAGGGAAAAAAGATCAGGTCAAGCAGAGGTGATAGGAGAGGAGCGAAGCTCTTGGTAAGATCACGTGGTAAGCGCACCGAATCTTCTGTGAAGTGAAGTGAAGTGAAGGTAGGGTGTTATTAGAGAGTAGAAAGTGCTGGAAAGGGAAAGTGCGTCATGGAGGTGCGCGTAGACACGGTCACCTGCAGCTCATGAAAGTGCGCGTAAACATGGACAGCATAACGCCTTTGGAGGGGCTATCATCAGTGGTTCTGACCGCTCTTCTCATCCTAAGCCTCCTTCGCCTCTTCGCCGCCAACAGGCACCAGCTTGCCCACCACAAGGTACTTCTCCGAGAACCTCTCCTCCCAACCCCTCAACGCCTCCATCTCCTCATCACCCAGATCATCCAGCTTATCAAGAGGCCCCTCCAAATTCTTGGTCAACATATCCTCATCGAAGCTACCACACGCCAGCCCCCTGCTCGCATCGCGCCCAGCAAAGTTCGCATACGGACCGCCCGGACCGTAGAAGTTGCGACCAGGTGTCACATCAAAGACTCTTCCGCGCACAGCGAGGTACACAGGCATGTTGTTCTCGCCATTGTATGGGCGGAGGGTTGGCGGGGTGAAGGTCTTGAAGACGGTGGGTGGAGGTGGTGATGGGAGGGTTGCGGCCGCTTTGGGTTTGAGACGGTAGTATGCGAGAATCAGGAAGAGGGCGAGGAGGACAAAGTTGATTGGGGTCGCGATGGTCGCGCTGGGATACGGTTAGACGGTAATGCAGAGGTGCTTGGGATGCGCGGCGTACACTTCAGCCGGTGGGGGAGGCTGCTCGGTCGTTGCTGGTTTGTGTCAGATTGATGCTACATGATAGTCCCGAGCGGTATCATACCTTGATCCATCGTGCGCGGTAGTCAATATGAATAAGGTATAGATTGAATGTGTAAGGTATGATAGCAATCTCACCAGACAGATGTCAGCGATTTGATGGTCGGTACCTAGCTCACGTAAGTTGCGGCATCCGAGGCAGCAAGTCCCCGCCCTGACCATGATTTTCCTTGGCATATGCAGGTCTCACGGAACGCTTGGGGAAGCGCACGACGGAACACGGGAGCTACTCCTTAGCAGTGCCTATCAGTAAATACACCATGCCGTAAGACATCTCTCTATAAGGTAATTTACGGATGATTGCCTCGAGTTTTCTATAGAGCTGATGGATGGTTGGCGACGCCCTGCGGAACGTCCTGAAACGCAGCATTTGCTGCGGAGGAGATGAAACAGAGTCGCTAGCGCCGCAGATCATCATCCCGGACCTGGGCTTTGTACTTCTCTTACTCCCCGAGTAGACTAAGACAGCTCTCATACCACCTCCTTTGGCGTCCTTCGATAATTGATTCTAACGAGACGCGACTCGTAACTAATCGGCCCGGGCGGTTGTCTTTCCTTCGCTCCTTTTCGCACCCTATTGGAATTTTCCTGATTCGCGACGCGCACGCGACTGACGCTGTTTACCTGTTTCCTCGATAAACACGAACATAGTCCATACCGATCTTTCTATGCTATAACCCAGACACTGATAGTCTGTGCTGAGGATCGAGATCAAAGAAGTGTAAGTACCTCGTTCCTCTCTTTTATATCTGTTCAAGATAGCAGAAAACGGCTGTCAGAGGCATTTGCTTCGATTCATGCCGTATGCGACGCCAGAAGCACAACGGGGGGAAAGCCTATCTTGGTCACTCCCATTCTGCTGAACTTTGGGATATGACTTTATGTCAATATCACGTAGCACTTGTAAGGCGAACCATGTGCCTTCTCGCAGATATCTGCAGGACGTCTCTGAGCGGCGATATACCGGTTCGAATTGGCCGTGATATTCTACGCTTCACGATCGCGCCTGGAAGACCATACTGTTGTCTGCTGCAGAATACTGACAGTTTATAAACAGAGCATTGCATTCTGCTTCATACATAGTAATAATGTGGAAAAGACTCCCGTTGCAGCCGCGCAAAGATAGCGACCTTAACAGCAAGCCAGTCATCCGAATAGAGCAGCCTGCTGACGTCCATCCATTCGATGAATCGCCTTCCATGACTGTCCTGCCATCACTCGACAAGCAACGCATTTCAACCGCGCCAACAGCGTCATCAGTCTACTCAAGGGAATCTAGAGAGCCCGCAGATGATGTGTGGTCGCAAATTCAGCTCCCGCCAAAGCAGTCCCGACCTAGAACACAGGGAGCCGCAGACTCCGGATCAGTCAGCCGCGTAGTCGACAGCCATAGTGGCGTCCCATCAGAAGAGAGTACCCAGACTCTCACTAGCGCAGTTTACGGAGTCGCAAAGGAGGTGCCACAACCCCGCAGCAAGCAGAGCCTCGGTAGTCGTATAACAGGTCTTCGAAGAGCCAAATCAAATCTCTCCAAGGCAGCTGCTCCAGCAGCACCAAAGAATGGCACGCGATGGGATGAATATCTTGGCGAGCCAATCTTCAATGACTCTGGCAAACCGTCACAGGTGAATCCTCCAACCTTCGCAGACCGCTTCGGCTCACAAGGTGGCAGCAAGCCATTTGGGGTCTCTGTCTCGATCACCGGACCTTCAAAGAAGCCCAGAAAGGCTAGCTTCACTGAGAAAGCCGCCCAATTGGGAAAGGATGTGACAGCCGTGGACCGTCGTCCGTCAAATCCGTTCACCATCAGAAGGCAAGCAGCAGGACCAAGAAAGGGAAGTTATAACATGACCGACAGCGACAGTGAGGTGTCACGCAACTCAGCCGACGCTAGACAGAGTGAAAGATCTAGTGAAAGATCTGAAACGTCCCCTGTCTCAAACAACACCATGTCTCACGACGAGACGCCCAGACCTATCATCGTCGAACCCCTCAAAATCACAAAGCGACAACAACAATACATTCAACCTGCCGCAAAGGCAGTGGATCTGTCTACTACCAACTACCCCAGTCCCGTCTCGCTGCCCAGTCTGTCGGCCTTGAGCACCAGCTCTCCGCTGGCAAATCGCTCAACAAGCATCTCGCGCAAACCCGTCTCCTCTCCCTCGATACGGACCGTGACAGCATCAGGCGCCGCAACTCCACCATCACGCGACTCAGATCACAGCCACGACCGGCTCTCCGACCTCGCACAACACCCCTCCAGCCACTTCAGCTGGACAACCTACGCGCCATCTCTCGCAGACCCACAATCTCCTACCTACCCACTCCCAAAAACCGTCACCGAGCGCGAGGAACCGAGAAGCCACTTCAGCTGGACGACGGTAAACACGTCGATGACATACCAGCACTCGCCGCCACCATCCCCACCGCCGATCCCAGAAGAATACGCTTCGTCCATCATGTCGCGCAAGCGGCCGATCCCCAAAGACAAGGGGCCGCAGCCACTGAAAGATACCGCTACCGCGACTGCGCCGCCGACGCCGCCAGCTTCATCTTCGCCTACCGCGCCGACTACACAAATCTCAAGCGACACGACAAAAGCCCTCCCCGCGCTGCCGAACCATCTCCCGCCCAACGCCTCCCGCGTCGACGTCCTGACGGCCCAACTCAACGATCTGCAGTTCCAGCACAACAACCTCGCGCGGCTGATCGCGGAGACGCTGAAGATCGACTTCGCGTCCCCGCTCGTTGTAGATGAGCGGACGAGGAGGGAGGCGCGGAAGAGGTTGGAGGAGTTGAGGGAGAGGTTGGGGGATGTGGAAAGGGAGGAACATGAGGTCGGGAGGAAATTGACGAGGGCGAGACGGAGGGTTGAGAGGGAGGAGGGGGAGGGGAGCGGGCTTTGGGTTCGGAGGGTTACTGGGTAGGCGGGTGTAATTGTGATATTGGCATGGGTAGATTGGAGTTTGGCGCGCGGGCACCGCTGCCTTAGTAGTTTGGGGCACGTGGTGCATGGGTTTGGGAGCGGGAAGGGATGCGCTTCGCTGTGGCGACAGCTAGACTGCCCGTTTGCGCGGATCTTTTTGGCTTGGACTTGGGGCTAGCGATGTTTTTAGATACCATTGGCTCTTGATGCCTGCGTCTTTTATGTTCATAGCCTACTGCTTAGTATACCCCCAAAAAATGATCAAAGACTGGAGTAGCCCACCGTTGTAGGACAACCACACCTGAGGTAAGGATACAGTATCCAGCAACCGTTGTCATTGGTGGATATTCTTGGTGGATGTTTTCCTTGCAGATCATCAACGCGGAGAACCCCCAGAAAATCTCCAGAGCCTCCTCCCGTCCTCTCCGCGTCTTCGCTTCGGCTAATGAACGTCAGTCTGCTTTCTCCGCAGCACCACACTCAGGAACGGATCTCTAATGCGGAGACAAGACTTGCCAATGTGGCTGATTGGTAGGAGTAATGTCGTTTGTTCTCAGGCTAACATTATTTTCCCGTGTCAATTCATGGCAGGTGAGGTAGGTGCAACTTTCTATATCATGTCTCAGCCCCTCGTGGCCTCTTGGGATTCCAATCCTTCTCTCCTGGGTATCGGTAGCAAAGATGGCTGTTAATTCAATCCTGTCACGGGTTTCCACACTCTCATTCCTCATCTTCCTCCTCCTCCTCATCTCCCCATCCACAGCCTACAGCCGCAAAGCCTGCCAATCCCCAACCCGGAACCCCCTCCGCGGCTGCCCAAAAAACACCCTTCTCGTCGGGCCCAGCGAAAAACACACCACCGTCCAATCCGCCATCTTCAGCCTGCCGAACAACACAACTTCCTACACCATCCTCGTGCTGCCGGGCAACTACACCGAACAGCTCAACATCACCCGGCCCGGCCCCCTGACGCTCCTGGGCCAAACCACCCACCCCAACGACGCGACCAAGAACAGCGTAAACATCATCTGGCACAACGCCACCGGCACCGCCACAACAGGCACCTACGACAACGCCTACACATCAACTCTGACCATCGCCCCAACGCTGAACAGCAGCCTAACCGGCAGCGGGCCCACCGGCAACACCGTACCCGCCGGGACACCCTTCGGCAACACAAACTTCCGCGCCTACAACCTGAACTTCATCAACGCCTACTTGCCCTACTCGGCCGGGCCCTCGCTGGCGCTCAGCGTCAGCTACGCAAACGCGGGATTCTACTACTGCGGGCTGTACAGCTACCAAGATACCGTGTACGTGGGCAAGCTGGGCAACGCGTATATGTACTCGTCCATCGTAGGGGGCCAGACGGATTTCCTGTACGGGTTCGGGACGCTGTGGGTGCAGAGTTCTCTGCTGCAGTTGAGGGGCTGTGGGGGCGGGGTTACGGCGTGGAAGGGGAGTAATACGACGTTTGTGAATAAGTACGGTGTTTATGTGCATGACTCTGAGGTCAGGAAGGCGAATGAGAGCCTGCAGATTGAGGGGATGTGTGCGTTGGGACGGCCGTGGAATGCGCAGCATAGGAGTATCTTCGCCAACACGTATTTGGATGACTCGATTAGGCCGAGTGGGTATATCGAGTGGAGCGCTACTGATCCGAGGGTGAACTATAGTACGTTTCTCTTCCTCTTTCTCCTGTTTTCGTTTTTCCTTTTCCTTTTCTCTTGGTCTGCACTGCGCCTTGGAGGACCGGACTAGAGCTGACACTAACAGACACAACAATGGCCGAATACCACGACTACGGCCCCGGCTTCAACCTGACCGGCCGCCTGCAGGCCGCCAACATCACCATCGAGATGACGGCTGCCCAGTACGCGCCCTACAGCACCGTAGACAAGGTGTTCCAGTATCCCTTCTCTGGCGCGTTTGGGAATACTGCGTGGATCGATCGGCGCCCTGAGGCGTAAGGTAGGAGGATTGGTGGGTATGTGTAGGTGTAGGTGGTTGGGACGGATGGGTGATGGATAACGTTAGCTGGTGGAGCATCTGGAGCAGAGGGGACAAGCTGTTGCGGGCTGAGACTGCTGGATTCGCGGGTCTGGACAGTCAAGATGTGAACGAAACGAGGAAGGGTACATTGAATGGATATCGTTATCATTAGCAATCGTTGCTATTTCATGAAAGAAGCTAACGCTACTGAAAGCACTGCCGGAAAAGCTGTCATCAAGAAGCACTGTAGTCGGCAACTAAGATGCGGTATAAGGGGGTATCCTTTTCCCAAACCCAGAAAAAATAAGAACCCCAAAAGACGCCAGCCAGTAAGCCCCAAGATTTCGTTTCATGTCATCCGGGAGTAATGCGAGCCTTTTGCTTCTTTCCCTTTGCCCCTTCTCCGTTTTTCGAACACAAGCCGTATCCTCTTTTGGTTGTAAGTGTCGTTAATAGCAATCCACTCATTTGCCGGCTGCTGTCTCCCTTAATCTCCTCGCTTTAGCAATCATACCACGTGCGCACCCCGTCGCACCATCTCTCGCTTCAACGTTTCAACCCCTCACACCCTTCTCCCAGTCATCCCCACCCTCATGACTTAAACAACCCCCTCCCAAGTCCCACACTTTTCCTCCACCTCTTCCCCATAGCCCCATAACCCTTCTCACCCGTCCCACCCGCGCTCTCCCCCTCATTCCTCAAATCCTCCTCCGCCCTTCTCCGAATACTCTCCGGATTCGTCGACAGATAGATATTCAGCCGTCTGAGCATCATCCTGTTCCGCTCTGCCCGCGTCTCCGCTTTCTCCGCCACCTCGTCGCCGCTGCGGCTGTGCGAACTACTCCGCGTGCTGGATCGTGAGAGCGATAGGGTCGGCGTGTCTGTGGTTGCAGTTGCAGTTGCATCGGAGCTGCTGCACCTGCTCCGTCGCATCGCCGGCCTTGCCCCAGACGTGCTTAACCCACCACCTGCACCGTAACCTGCACCGTAACTGGCATCGCCGCGTCCCTGTCCGGAGCCGAACAGCAGATGCGTCGAATCGTCAAGTGGTGGCGAAGGCAGGGAAGTGGAAGTGGCGGCGGAGGTGGAGTCGCACCAGGGACAGGTCTCGGTGCGGGTTTCCCAGCCCTGGAGTTTGAGCTTGGAGGGGCAGTTTGAGAGGTTTGCGGAGGGCGTGCAGGGGGCCAGCAGGGCGTACCACCTGTGCGAGCAGGGTTGGAGGGCGACGTTTAGGTTTGCGATGCACATGTTGATGCGCTTTTTGTGGTGGTGTCGGGGTCGTCTGTTTTGGAGGACCCTGTTGCTGTGAAGGGTGTGGTGGGTTGGGTTGTGGACTGCGTGGTGGGGTGTTTTGTTTCGCGTTCCAGGTCAGGTATGTTGGTAGGCGGTTAGGTGTGTGGTAGGCGAAGCTCTCAAGGTATGTAGTTCAGCGATGGGACAATACTCTTTCAGCAGTAAAGCGCAGCGACTATGGCGTGTCGGGAAAGATGTTTCGTTGAGCCAGGTAGTGTGATTGTGTTATGACTATCCACTTTCACTTCCTGCCTGATGGTGGGGTATATGTCGGGTTTCGCCAATCACGTCAATTGACATGTGATATTTCTCAGGTCGCCGGAAGTCGAGCCAAGGGCGGCTGAGTGAAGCTTATATGATCAAACCAATACTCAGCGGTCTCAGCCAGTAAGAACCACCTATGAGTAGCTCGAGTAGGGTCGTCGCAGTCGCGAAGCTCTAGAATCCGAACCCAGCCAGTCAGCTCAGCCAGCCAGCCAGTTCAGCGCAGCCGCTATAAGACGTTGGAAGAGGCGCTTGATAGCTGAACGGTACGGAACAACCAGAACAGGGTGTTCGCAAGATGGTGAGATTTCCGAAAATAGTTGCGCAGAGTTGGCGGCTTGTATTGACCTAAGGTTATGTGATGTGATGATGGTGAGTGAGGTGGTGGTTGTAACGTTTGAGGACTGTTATGGTGTTATGGTGTTATTGACCCAAGCAATTGGCTGAGTCAGAGAAGGTCCAGTACGTGCAGTAGTACGGCCACGTGTATCGCGCTATGGGTGGAGTTGGAAGTCAAGGTACTTGTAAGTTAGGTAAGCCTTAAGGGATGTTTCAGTACATGTAACTTATGTAGTGAGCAAGCGCGACTGCATCAAAGGACGACCTGGAAGCAGGCCAGGTGCCAGCTGGGACGGGGACATGGCAACACTCTTATCACCCTGCCCCCTTAGTTACCCTTCCGCCAGCGCCAGGGCAGCACATCATCAATGATGGTCAAGTGGCACGTCAGAGCCAGTCAACCAAGCTTGGAAACCCTCCCCTTTTTCTCGTGCCTCCAACCGGGGAACATCATGGCATTCCTCCCGCATATCCCAAGATCAGCACCCTCGACCTGTCATATCTGCACCTGCCCTTCGCGCCAGCAAGGGGGCCGGACGGCGCAGCTTGCCAGCTTGGTTGTTTGATCGCCCCTTCGCTCCGTCCCGCCGCGAGGCTTCCGACCACTTAGCCGCATGCGCTTGCCACGCCTTCCACGGTTCCGGGTCCCGCTAGACGGCCGCTAGCGGGCGGCTAGCCTGAATAGGTCTCGGGGAATTGACACCGTGGTTGGCGGGTTGGCTTGCATACCTTGCCATACCCAAGGTTAGGAATAAGATCGTTAGCGAAGATGATCTCGTATTTCGAGAAGGGAGCACAAGGGCTGCGTGTAACTTACGTGGATATAGGTATAGTATAGTACATGGCTTGGCTTCGATGGACGCGGTTGGGCGTAGGTGCCAGTGCCAGTGCCAGTACAATCATTCCACACCCGAATCCTACTCTTCATCAAGTTCGCAACACCAAAGAGACCATAGCCAACAACCATGTCTAACTTATCTGACTCAAATCCATTCCAATCTACCGGCTTGCCAAGCAACATCACCTGCGATCCCGAGGAGCCGCGAACGCCCATGGTCCATGGAAGCTGCTAGCGCAAGCCCCCATTTCCCTTCCCGGGTAGGTAGGGGACACGAACCAGGCTTGACCTTGACCTTGGTCTTACAACCCGGCTGCGAAGAGGTTCGCGTGGAAGGCGAGATGAAAGTAAATGTGATCTAAGGTAAGCCGGGCCCAGTGGCCGTGTTAGGGCTGCGACACGTGGGTTTGACAACGAGATGGGCGGTGAGACCCGGGAAACGCCACGGGTGCGCCGCGTAGGTAGTTCCCTTAAGTTACCTTATGCTAATTCGGTACATGTAACTTATGAGATGACGGCTCGGACCTGGCTCCACGATTGATGGCTACCTTAACTTATGTTATTGGAGCCCGGCTCTGAGATTGCAAAGATGGCAGCCTGAATAAAGTATGCATTGGCTCGTAAACGTTACTCATCGCTACATCAATCAATATGGGCTTTTATCCAAACCCATACACAAAAGGCTAATCCAAACACCACACACAAACCCCTTCTCCCAGAACCTCCCCGAGGCCTACACATACTCATCATCCCACATGCTTTCCACCTGGTCCACCGCACTGGGTGGCTGCTGAGCAGGCGCAGCGGCCGCCTTCTGCCCTCTAGCCCAAATATTCGCCCGTTCGATCCTCTCACTCCACGACGAACCCAATCCAGACAACTTCACCTCCTCGACCCTGATTGGCTCGACGAACGGCTTGGACGCCTCCGCCTTTTCCTTTCCGAAACTCCCTTTCCCTTCCTGTCCAAGCCAATCATGCGACTGCGCGCTGTAAACTCTAGAATAAGAATGGCCCGTGCCGCTACCCGTATTTTGCCCATTACCATGCCCAGGCCCATGCCCATGTCCATGAACTCCCAAATGCAAACTCCCAGCGCCACTGCCACTCATAGCAGGATTCCCATTCCCTCCAACGCCCAAGAAGCGTGCCAGCACGCTCGCCCACCAAGTCGTGAGGCCCGCAATTGGGCCCCACAACGGCCCAAACAACCCCCCCACCAGCACAAACGGAAACTTCGCCGCGTCGGGATCGACACCATACCCCACCATCCGTGTAGCGTACGTCGGATGGCCGTAGCGCTCACACGCGACCAGCTCCGCCAGCAGCCAGGCCCAGAAGAGCGCTGTGAAGAGGCCGAGCCAGGTTAGGGTGAAGCCTAGACGGCGGTGGGGGGAAGAGACCAGGAAGGGGGAGAGGAGGTCAGCGACCAGGGCGCGGAGGACGGAGGCGGGGCGGTGGCAGGTGGGACAGGTGCCCGCGGGTGTTTCGCCGTGGGAGTTGGATTGGTTGGAGTGAGTGTGGGTGGTGGAGGCGGTCTCAGCGAGTGCAGCAGCGGCTTTGTCGACGCGGTGCTCGAGGCTGCGCAGGCCGCGGGTCGAGTCCTTGAGACTCGTGCGCGTGACTTTGAGGTGTTTGTCCAGCGCCTCGATCGCCAGGAGCTCTTGTCGACGGTCCTTTTGCGCTTGCGTCAATCCTTTCTCTTTCTCGGCCGAGCCCTGACCCTGGCCCTGACGATTACCATTCGGTGCACCGGCTTGCGGGTCTACAGGATGTAAAGAGGTGGAGGCGGGGTGCAGATCGCTCAGGCCTAGGTCGAGCGTCAGGGTTGGAGAGGAGGACGGGTTGACGATGTCTTCGAGGCTGATGATTGTCGATTCGCCGAGGGTGATATCGTCGCCGCCGCCGTTGAGGGTCTTGGGCCGGGTGTGGAAGTCGTGGAGGACGGCTTCGAGGGCGGAGGCAGGGAGGGCGGGCTCGCTCGCTCGGCGGCGAGGGCTGGATGCGTGCGACACGGGCACGAGGGAGTACATGTCGGTGTTGGCGGAGGGTTTGGGCAGAGCGGCTCCAGGCTTTTTGGTGAGATCTGATGACGCTTGGTGGGATTGGACTTCGGCTTTGATGGGGGCGGGCGTGTCGACCCATGCTCCTGTGACGATTGGGGTCTGCGCTGGGAGTATAGTTGCGTCGAGGTCTTGCAGTTCGTCTGTGCGTGGTATGTCTACTGTCAAAGGTGCAGTGCCTGGCATGCTCTGTCTGTCCAAAGTGTTTACTCCAGCGATCGCTTCTGGCGCGGTTGACGAGCTCTGTCGTCGACCAGCCTTTGGTGGACTCCCATGTGCTATGTAGTCGCTATTCGTGCTGGCAGCAGAAAGTGGTTCCGCCGGTGATTCCGATGCCCTATCCATACCCGTCCTTGCCTTCTCCGGCTCAAGCACGACCTTATTCGAATTCGGACTTGGGGAATTGCTCGAGACCCTAGCCAGCCTCTTCAGAAGCGCCAGCGAATCGTTCCTCTTATGGTCAGGTCTCTGCGGACTTTTAGGAGCGACAGCAGGAACTCTGTCTACGGTGCCGATAGTCTCGACGCTTTTAAAGACCGGATGTGTGGAGCCGCCATCCTCTGCAAAGGGGAGGTTTTCTTTGTTATTGATGATACTTCTGATGCTCCTGCGACGCGGAAATCGCAGTGACTCAGATGTGTTTGTCCGCATGGTGCCGGCTAGAGACGGTGGTCTTCGTGTCTCGGGTAGTACATCTGTCATCTTATCATCCATGGCTTCCCGTAATCGGGCGCTTGACCGTCGTCGCCGTGTCTCGGACGGAGTTCTCTGGTAGATTTGATCCAATCGGTCGGTTGCTATACCTTTTCTCTCGACACTTTCAATCTCCCTCTCAATTTCTTGCTGGCGAACTTCCTCCAACGCCTTGTTTCCGTGTCTGGTTTTCCGGCTGAATGCAATAGCAGGTGCAGGCGTTGAAGCTAGCAGATCTGCTGCAGTAAAGTCTTGTTCCAGCTCAAGATCCTCTATATGATCGACTCTCCGCCGGGAAGGCGGTGTTGTTGTCTGTTTATTTTTCCTTTCTGATAATGGTGTCCCTTGGTCGGCCGCTCCAACCCAGTCCACCTGCGGACTCTCGTCACCTGTATATGCCGTCCTATGAGGATAGATAGAGTCCTCGTCCTGATGAACCGGGTTCTCCTCAGACCTCGGTGTGCGTCTCAGCCAGCTAGTAGTCCGTCGTGATTTCCGCCCCCACTCGCGAGGCACATTCAACGGGGGATCTGAGTCGTGACTGCTCCCCCTGCTCTCAGGCCTGTACTGTGCTCTTGCGCCCTGCTCGAAGTCGGCCGTTTCGTTGCGCTCCAAGTTCTCCAAGGTCAGCGCGACGCGAGGATAGGGTCGTGCTTTCCGGAACGCTTGCGCTCTGCCGCCGATTGCGTTGTTCATGCGTTGTTCGTCCCGCGTGCTTTGCAAGAGAGAGATTTCGCGAGAGTGTTGGAGGAGCATGCGACCAAATTCGTCGGTGTCGTTTTCCATAGACGTCAGGCCAGATATAATAGAGGCCGCGTCCTCATCGGTCCCTTGTTGTTTGTCCATGGCGTAAACACGGGCCGGCGACTAGAGCGCATGCGTGAGGAGATATAGAGTTTGGGGCGTCGCGGGAGTAGATGTGCGTCGTCTTTGTTCGCATTCGGTGAGGGGAAGTCCGGCGCGGGTCGAGGTGCCGAAAGCATGCCTCGGGTTATGCTATCGTGTCATGAGCTGTTGTTCGTATCCAATGTGTTGTGTAGAGTCTGTAAGTTAGTCGTGTCCGGCGATTGGCCAAGTGCGGACGACGCGTTTGGTGTAACGCGCGGAGCTTCCAGTCCATAACAAGCGCCAAGACTCCGCTCAGGTCGACGGGCGACGACACCCCCACATTGCGTAGCAGCCAACGAGGCAACATCACTGGAAGACAATCCGCACATTCAACTTGAAACAACCCTCTCAACACATCCTCGAGCTATAAAAATCCCTCCAGCTATACACATCCCCCAATGGCTCAAGTAAATTGGCGCACAATCAACATCGACGCTCTCGACCCAGACAGCTCCGCCAACTTCGACCTCTCGACTCTCACTCCCGCCGTCCAACCTGTATCTACCGCCGATGTGCAGACGCTAGCCGGCCAAATACGACAGCTGCTAAGAGGAGGAGACCAGGAGGGCGCTTTGAGAGGCGCGCTTGAAAATGTGCCATACGGAGCCGACGATAGGGGAAAGGTGGGTCAAAATCTCCTATCCATGATTGCCGGAGGGGGAGACATGGGAGCGCGTGAAAGCAGATAGACGACGGTCACAGCGGCAGCAGGTTACACAGCAACCAAGCACACATTGCGAACCGCCCAAACCCCCGAGGCCAATGCCAATTCCTACACACCGACACACCCACCACCCACCCAACCCCCAACTAACACCCGCCCCACCAGGAACTCCACCTCGCCACCATAACCGAAATCCTGCAATCGATCCGGCAAGCCGAGATGTCACCAATGCTATCCCGCATCTACAACTCCGAGGGCGGCAGCGAGCTATGCGACGTGCTGATGAAGTATCTCTACAAGGGCATGGCGACGTCCCAGCCGTCGGCAGACGGGCCCAAGCAATCTGTCACGCCGCAGCAGACGGGGTTCAGCCAGGTGCAGACGAGAGGGACGCAGGGGGAGGGGCATGCGATGAGTGTGTTGCTGAGTTGGCATGAGAAGGTATGTACGCGTTTTGCTTTGCTTTGCTTTGCTTTGCTTGATTTGACTTGAGTTGAGCCGCCTGCGAGGGGGTGTTGCGAGGTGTGTGTGGAAGGCAACTGTGCTGACGGTAGTGTAGTTGGTTGAGATTGCGGGGCCGGGGAGTATTGTGAGGGTGATGTCTGACCGCAGGACGGTATGAAGGGAAGGCTGTGGATGCAGTTCGAGGCGGGAGGAACGGCGAGGATATGGGGACGGACGCCCAGTGAGGTGATTGACGGAATGGAGCAGTGGATACCACTGAGGCAGCTCTGGATGAGCTAAAACCTTCAGAGTTTCTGAACATACAGAGACGAGAGCTTCACAGATGAGAATTAAGCCAAACGTAGACATAGGGGTGACTGGCACAAGTTGTCCAATTACGACAAGGCCACCATAAGCTTAGCTAAGCTTCATCCCAAGCATTACCATACCAAAACAATCCCATCTATGTACCGTACAATAACCGACGTGGGGTATCGAACAATAACCACAAAAACAACCCGTGTCTATTACCGCCAAAAAAAAACACGCTAGAAACACCTCGCTATGCAGTTCGTGAGCTAGTGAGTCCAGCCAAGAAATCAAAACCAAAAAAGAACAGTGTGTGCTGTGGTGCTGTCTCATGAGCATTTAAACAACAGAGCTTTCCTTCTCCGCAGCCGCCATGCGAGCAGCCTCAGTGGCCTGGTTCTCCTGTCCAGCGGAAAGATGCGTTGTGGCCGGATACTGGGGATTCTCAGCCCGGTCGCCAACGTGCATCATGTTCGACTCTGGGTCGTCGTTCGTGGTGTAGGATTCACGCTTGATCTCCTTGATGTTGCGGGCGTGTGTGGAGAAGGGGCCAAGCTCGTCATCGTGCTTGTACGACATGAAAAGCACGACGGTGCTGTGGGTGGCTTGTTAGTGGTCTGGCAAATCGGATCTGATCGGATCGGATTGGTCCGGATGGGGATGGAGCAAGTGAGACATACCTGATTACAGTGAAGATCCAGCCGGGCCACAGGAACACCAGACTGGCGATTGCACGGCCGTTCTTGCGGTAGTCGAGCGGACTGCCGCTCTTTGGGAAGCCGCTGAGGAGCTGGTCCGCGGTCGCTTGGTCCACGTTCTTGATGTAGGCGGTATGGGTTGTGAGGATGACTGTCATGGCGATTGCGGACGCAAGCACGAAGATGCAAGACAGGACCGCGCAGATTCTCCACGCCAATCTCACAGACCGCGACTCATGCCTTTCCGGCCAGAAGAGGTCGAAAAAGAAGGCGGCGCCGAAAATGAAGGCGACGAAGATGCCGCACCAGATATTGTAACTACCAATTCCGACGTAGTCGTCGTTGTATTCAATCGCCTGTTTGTTCTGGCGGACGAGGTATTTCTGCTGGTCGATGTAGTCGGAAAGCGCGGCGGTGCCGAGAGACTCGGAGATGACGCAGAAGATCATGGCGAGTTGGTAGACGACGAACTTGGTCCGGCGAAGGTGGTAGTCCGTGTTTCCAAACATGTACGAGCTTTTGAACTTCCCCCATTGCATCTCTTTCAGATCGAGACCCCATATGACCGTCATCTTGTACGAAGCTGCTGACTGTGTATGAATGGAACCGGAGCGGTGTGGGAAGGGGGACGGAGTGGTTGCGAAGTGTTTGTATATTTGTATACAGACGTAGAGAGATGGACAGGTTGCGGGGCGACGCGAAACAACGAACGCAGGGAGCAACGATGAGAGTGTGGAGGAGGCAAATGGAAGGAACGATGGAGATGGAGCAAGAGATATAACTTATGTATGTAGACTTATCAAGGCATCCGACGTGCCCTACCCACCTTACCCTTGTCGCCGCGGTCTTCCCTAGCATTTTTGATACGCGCCGGCGTTACTATTTCTCAGCAAGTCGAACCACATGCACGTACTTCGGCAAGCAGGCCGGAAGGGAATTAAGCTTGACGTAGCGAAGATCATCCGTCGTACAGTAGAGTAGGCTCTGCGGCGAGCCACGGCATGCAGCCTTGATGATGCTTGTCTGCCACTCACCAATCTTAATCTCGAATTGTCTCCCCAGTAACTCCGAGTTTTACCTTACTGTACCTTAGGTCCAGTCTGACTGCTTGGCTCATGTCATAGAGAGAGACGTCACGCGCTAAACCAAGCCGAAAACTGGAGATGCGCCTGGACGCTTCGGATGCAGGGCGTATGGAGGCCCTCGGATCCGGCAGCGAAGAAGGAGAACCCTGTGAATATGTGAAATTTTCTTCGGACAGCCGCGACAGAGGCGAGGATAGCGATATTTCATATCCGCTAGCAAAACAAACTTATACAAAGTCATCCGGGTCTCACCAGATGCCTCGAAGCGTTTCGAGTTTCGAACGCTCACGTCATTTGTGGTTTGCTCTCCACGTGAGCGCGTGTTGCTACTACGTCATTATTCTTCCCCAGAAATCCCCATCGCGATCACCTCAGGCTCCCGTCATGTGAAAGCTTGAGCCACTCGAACGAGAGGGACAGATATGTTGCTGACAAGGAAGGTACGACTCTCTCGTGGACCGATACAGGAAGGAAAGAATAGTTCCAAGTGTGTCCAGCATTTTCAAAAGGCATATATATATATGACTTACATACTGTTGGTATGCTCTTCACTGTAATTGCAGTGAAATATGTGTTGTATAAAGTAAACGTCAAGAAACGGGTCAAGACTTCTGTCAGGTGCCGATTGTTGCCCAGCCACACCCCACGAGTGGACAACGACATACGTCGTCATTGCTGCGTCTGGCGGGAGGTCCAGCAAGCAAGAAAGTCTTCCACTTCCTGCACCGCCATACATCTTCACTACTCATTTCCATCCTTCTCACTTTCTTCACGATACCTCACACATCACAATCCCCAAAACATACCTGAGAAACGCCAGCGAATATGAGATTCAACTTCGCGACCGCACTGGTGCTCGCACTTGCCGCTGACGGCGCTGTCGCCAGCACTTGGTTCAGCAAAGCTGGTAAGTAGCTTACTTCACTCCTAACTCATTCCGCAGTCTCTCGCCTAGTCCATCTTGACCACGTGTCGTCTCTCTTCAGAGGCCGTAGAAGATGTGATGGAGCGCAGTGACCGGCATCACATGGGGAATGCAGGCTAACATTGATACACAGCCTACAACAAGTGGCACGAGACTGAGCTCGAGAGGTGGCTATCTGACCACGACGTCCCATACCCAACCGCCGCCGACCGCAAGGACCTCCAGAACCTTGTCAAGGAGCACTGGGAGGATAAGGTTGCTACCCCATACAACAGCTGGGACACCAACCAGCTCCAGTCCTACCTCAGCAGCAAGGGTGCAGAGGTCCAGAAGGGCGCAGAGCAGAACAAGGACAGCCTTCTCACTCAAGTTAAGAAGTACTGGGGCGAGACTGCCGAGCAGGCTTCTGAGTCGTATGGTAACGTTCAGAACTGGGTCTTCGACAGGTGAGCAATCCCCATCATGTCATTCTGAGAAACATGCTAACACATGGCAGCTGGACCGACTCCCAATTGAAGGCATTCCTTGATTACCACGGAATTCCAAACCCAACCCCTCGCACTCGCGACTCTCTTCTGCAGACTGCCCGCTCCAACTACCAGTCCGCTGCCAACAAGGTTGGCGAGACCGCCTCTTACCCAGGTGACTGGCTTTACCAGACTTGGAGCGACTCTGACCTCAAGGAGTGGCTTGATGAGCGTGGCCTCCCAGCCCCACAGCCAAGCAGCCGTGACAAGCTCATTGCCTCCATCCGTCGCAACTCTCGCACCGCCTCCAACAAGGCTGCCGATGCCGCTTCTTCCGCCTCTGCTTCTGCCGCCAGTGCTACCAACTACCTGAGCGAGCAGCTCCTCAACTCTTGGTCTGACAGCCAGATCAAGGAGTGGGCCGACAAGAACGGTATCAAGGTTCCTCAGGGCTCCAAGCGCAACGAGCTGCTCGCCCTCGCCCGCAAGCACAGCGCTAAGCTCTCCGGTGACAATGTCGCTTCTACTGCCTCTTCCTACTACGGTGCCGCCACCAGCTCTGCTGGCAACCAGTACGCTCAGGCCACCAACGACCTTTACAGCCAGGGCAAGTACTGGTACGACTACGCCATGAACAAGCTTGGTCTTGCTGGTGAGGAGGCTAAGGCTTCCCTCTCCCTTGCTTCCTCTTCCGTTTCCAAGTCTGCCGTCTCTGCCACCAATGCCGCTTCCGTCTCTGCCTCTTCCGCCTCCAAGGCTGCTTCCAGCTCTGCCTCCTCCGCCTCCAAGGCCGCTAGCAAGTCTGGCACTTCTGGTGCCCAGGCCGCAACCCACGCCGCCAAGGAGTCCGCCAACGCCGCCTACAACCGCGCCGGTGAGGCCGCCCAGAAGGCCACCGACAAGGTCAAGGAGGAGTTGTAGACTACTCTCCTCAATGACGCCGCTGGTGAACCAGTAGAGCTCTGATGGGCTCGACTGTGGCAAATGAGAGGTGGATAGTGGATGATGAAAGAAAGAAGGTGATTGCGAAAAGAAGTTTGTTTTTGGCGTTGATTACGAAACGAAAGTCATGTCCATCATGTCCCCCTTTACAATCGAAATGTGCTGTACTCTTAATCACGCAGTGGATACCGGGTGGACTGGACCTGCGTCGTTGTACTCCTAGTAGCTTAGTTTAGCCTTATTGCCCTGCTACCCCCTAGCGGCTGAGAATGAATTGAAATATGACATACCTACATATCTATAACAGTTTGTGATTCCTATCCGTTGGGTCATTGGAGGTTGTGCTCTCCTAACTTGGGTCTTCCCGGTGAGGTGGGGAGCGGTTTCACCTCCCTCTTCCTGGCCGTCACTACATTCGGGATCTGTGAGCACCGATTAGAGATAAATTCACGGCTGGGCGCCCCAACCACAAAAAGTGTGCGCTCTCCTTGCCGTTGCAATCCAAAGACACTGGCCTCTTTTGACAAGAAGATGGTTCCACCAGTCCTCAACATGTCTTTGAAAAACGAACCATAGAATTTCCCATCTCGATTGCAGGAAATCAAAAGGGTTAGACCGCACTTCTCTACGATCGTCACTGGATTCGTGACATGTGATTATTGAATAAACACGCGTGTGTCTATAGGGAGGAACTCTAACCAGACAGAGAAATATGTGCTCTCTTTACCAGTGCGAATTACAGACATTGCTCCATCTTAATAAACACAAATCCAGAAAACCGAACTACGTCCTTGCAATTTTCTTCCGTGGGAATCAACAGTCTAGATCGATCTTCTCTACGGTCTTCTGTATCGTGACGTCTTAACGCAGAGGAGTCACACAAGGTATCCATAAACCCAGAGCACGCATCAACCCATGTTCTCACCCGCTCGAAAATCTGAAAACAAAATTTCCTTTTCCTTTCTCTTCCCCCACCCCTCATGTTCCCGCCCCAAGACGGGCCAGGTTTCTAGTAATTCCACTTCCCAACCTTCAAGTAACACCAAACTCTCTCAAAAATCTCGAAACTAGCCCTCATTTCTCAAAACCAACCCTAAAGCTTGCTCCCTCCCAGCATCCCCCGGCCACGCACCACCTCCTCCGCAGTCCCAGATGCAGGCGCAGGTGCAACCGAATACAACACCTCACCCCCCGGCGACGCGAACGTCCTGACGACCTCTTGTCCACCGGTTTCCGCCGTCAGCCAGTCGACGAACGCGTGCGCCATGGCCTGGTTCTCGACGCCGACGCCGACGAGCGCGTGGGCGGGATTGAGGAGGGGATCGGTTGGGACGTCTGTGCCTTCGGCCTGGGGGGTGGAGGGGTCAGTGGGGATCGACGGGGGCTTTGATAGCCGGTAGGCGGTGGGGTTGGGACGGAGTCTGGGAAAGGGGGTGGAAAAGGGAGATTCATGGCAAGCAAGCCATACACGGTCTGTGTCGAGTTCGATTTTAAATCGAACGAAATAGCCAACATGATTTGTTGGAAGACAAGAAAGCTAGAAACAACATATAAACAAACTCACAAAAACTCTCATCCTCCCCCCAATCCTGTCGTCCCTACAACACCACGTCCCGCGATCGGTGATGGTGTACATACCCTTACTCGCGGCTTCCTGGAGCGCCTGCACGGGGAACGCAACGGACCGGTGGTACCACGGACGCGGCGGCCAGCTCCAGGGCGTCTGGCCTAGAGATGTCCAGAGCCGGGATTCGAGGATGTTGTTTGCGGAGCTGTCGGAGCGGGAAAGGAAGGAGATTGGGAGGGGTGGGTCTGGCGGAAAGGGGGGAGATGGAGAAGAAGAGGGGGGAGATGATGAAGAAGAGGGAGGAGAAGGAGAGGGGGAAGGGCTCGAGAGGTCGGTGGGGGAAGAGGGGGGAGGGGAGCCGGTGTTGGTGGGTGACGAGTGGGAATGGGAACGGATCATGGCGAGGAGGAGGTGGGTGAAGAGGGTTTCGATTAGGATCGGATTGGCGCGTATGCTGGTGGGGAGGGCGGCAGGGTTGGCTCTCGGGCCTGGGAATACAGCGGGTTAGTGCATTGCATGCTAATGATGATAAGATCATTTCCCCAAACCCCGTCCTGCTCCTGGTTGCAGCTCGACATGATGCGATCAAAGCCACACAGCCGCACCCGGACTCCAGGAGAGAATTCGAAGCACGGCGGTAGAGTCAACTCAGTGCCCGCCCACTCACCAACCAAAAGCCACCGATCCCTCCACGCATACACCCTCCTCCCCACAACACCCTGCATCACCGCAATCCTCTCAGCAGCCGGATGATACGTGATGGCCACATCGCACTGCCTGAGCGCGAGCGCATTAAAGCTCAGCGTCGTGTCCGTCGCACACCACGCGACTGCGAACGGCTCCGCGTCGGTGTCTCGGAGACGGTGCGCGATGAATGCGTCGGCGAGGGCGCGGAGGAGACCGACTTGGCCGGCGCCGCCGGTTGCGATGCGAAGGCGGATTGGCGCGGTGGGGTGGGAGGGTGGGGTGTAGGTTTCTGTGGCGGGGAGGGGGGCCGGGGTGGTGTGCGGGTGGGGGAGTTGGGAGGCCATTGAGATGGCGAGACGAGGTATCTGGGTCTAGGTGAATAACAACGGAGTTTATAGGATATGCCGTTTTCATATGAACATCGAATGACTGTCAAGCCTTTATGAATGTGTTGCGGTTAGCAAAAGCGGAAGGAGCCAGGGCGAAGTCTGAAACTGAGATTGGCTGCAGTCCCTCGGCTAAGATAATTTACACGATCCAGGAAAGAGACGACCCACTGAAGTTGAGGTACGTATTCAGAATACGGAAAATTTACTTGCATCTAATAACGCTATAAACTTATCGTCATCTCAAGCCTGCTTCTTCGCACCGTCATCAACAACCTCAACAACCTCCGGTGGCGGCGCCGGAATCTCCACCTCAGCCGTCTTCCACTCCATACCGACATAGCCATCGCTCACGACCGTAACTTCCACCAACCTCTCATTCTCACTGGGCGGCAATCTAATCTTCGCCCTAGCTGTGGGCTTGTTGGAGTGGCCGCCTCGCCCATTATCAACCGTAGGCCAGCTGACACGCTTAAGCGCGACAACCTCATCAGTCTTCGGATCCGAGACGATGACGAAGAAACCCTCGGTCTGAGGCTTCGGGTAGCGTGGAGCGTACATCCTGTACTGCGGATCTTGCACTGGGTTCAGACGTGCGATGCCGACGGTCAAGCTACGCGGATTCACGTCGACCACGTTGACTTTGAGCTGCGGCAGCGCACCCAGCGCCTTGAAGACTCGCTGGTGAGCAGGGGCAGGGATTCCGAGCTGCTTCAGCACGTTCTCCATCTCTCGCCTTGGCGTTGTGGTGGCCTCGATCAGGGAAGTAGGCTTGCCCTTCTCCGCTGACAGGCGCTGCTTCTCCTTTGATACCTCCACGCCAGGGAAGACAGCCAAGGGTCCATCCTCAGGCCATCTGGCAGACTTGACGCACTGCAGCAGCGTCATCATCATGTGGCAGCTCGAGAAGAAACCAAGCTCAGTCAGGACATCGATTGAGGCCTGCAGGATACGAATGGCCTGATCAAGCACAGAGGTCTGATCACCAACGTAATCCGAGATGGGCAGATCAATGCGAGAGAAGTGTGCTTGCAGAAGTAGAAAGGCTTTGACATGGGGATCCCACATGGGCAATCCAAGCGCTTCGGCCTTCAGCGGCAGATTGTTGGAGAGCTCAGCGTTGATCAGATCTTCGTTGTGTCGGACCGGAAGCTCGTCGTACTCGGTGGCGCAGCACATCCAGGAGAGCACATCCTGGAATGTAGCGCCGCGCTTCGCATGCTTTATTAGGTGGCGGATGGTCTTGTGCGCCAGGTAATAGTAACTCATTATCTTGCCCATAGGGGTTGAGTCGACATCGCCATTGGAGTGGACCGTGATACAGCCGGATTCTGCCAGCTCGCCCAGAGACTTGTCAACCATGTCGACCATGTAGTCGTTGGCAAGCTGCTGAGCCGCCATCGTATTGTGCTCCTCAGCAGAGATCTCCAGACCGTAGTAGGATGGATTCTTATGCAGTCTTCGGAAGAAGAAGGTCCAAGTCAGGTAGTCCAAAGCGTCCTGCTTGGTACCTATAGTCTCCGCAGAAACCTCGGCGCCCAAGTGGTTGTCCAGGACGTTGTGAAGAGATGACTCCACTGGGAATCCAGTATGCAAGAAATGCTTGTAGAATGCTTTCTTCGCGTCCTGGGTGAAGATGCGTGCGATTCCAGATGTATCAAACTGGGGACGACCAGCACGACCCAACATCTGCAGTACATCTGTTAAATCCATGTCCTTATAACCTTCGGTCTTCGCGTCGAAGAACTGAGTGCCCTTGACAACCACCAAGTGAGCGGGCAAATTGACACCCCAAGCTAAAGTACTAGTAGCCACAAGGATCTGAATCTTGTTGTTCGCAAACAACTCTTCCGCCAGCTGACGATCCGATTCGACAAGACCAGCATGATGGAGCCCGATACCAAAGCTCAAGGCCTCGCGAAGAGCATCATCCTTCACTCTGGCTAGGTTCAGAGCTAGGTCGTCTTCTGACATTTTAACGAAACGGCGAGGATTGTCCTCCATACCGCAGAAGTTGATCAGGTCTCTGGCGGTAAGGCGGGTCTGTCTACGTGAGGCCACGAAAACAATGACGGGTTTGTCGGGCGAGTGTGCCTTTATAGCCAGGAAGGTAGGCCTGTTCATGGACTGCATTAGTGGGCAGAAGCCCCTTTGTTCAGGAAATCCATCGATATAGATTTCGAGCGGCACAGGGCGAACTGAATGGCGGAAATTGAACAAGCCTTCTTTCACGCCCAGCCAGTTTCCTAGATCACTCGCGTTGGCGCAAGCAGTGGACATGCCGACAAGCCGGACCGAGCCCTTCTTCTGCGAAGCGATGTAGTTCATACGCGACACGATGATCTCCAGAATAGGCCCTCGGTCTCCACCGAGAAGATGGATTTCGTCGATGATGACCAGGCTGACTTTTCGGACATAGTCTCTGGTCTGCCAGCTACGACTGATACCGTCCCATTTCTCAGGCGTCGTGATGATGATGTCGGCATCGCGAATTGTACGCGTGTCCGGAGTGTTATCACCTGTAAGCTCTACCAGCTTCAGTCCCATCTGCTTAGTCAACCGCCTTCCCCAGTCCTGTACTCTCTCGCGAACCAGCGCCTTCATGGGGGCAATGTACACCACCTTCGAGCCAGGTCGTTCACGGAAAGCCCACCACATTGCAAGCTCCGCTGCTACAGTCTTGCCACTACCAGTTGGTGAGCCCAAGAGTACATTTGCCGGTGTGTGATACATGCAGTGGAAGAGCTGAGTCTGCATAGGGTTAAAGAATTGAAAGCGTTGAGCATATAATTCCTCGAGCAATGGGTTGTTGAGAGCAGAAATTGGAAGCGGCTGCAAGTTGAGCAGATCTGTGTACACACTCTCCGTGTCTGGACGGATGAGATGCTGGAACGAGACTGGTGTAACCGTCTCTGCGCCCAGCCATCTGTCGGAAACGGCTCGTACGTAGATTTGGGAAGGCAACGGATCGGAAAGCGGAATAGTGAAACTCAGCTCATGCTCGTCGTATAACTTCCTCCTCGAGAGGATGAAGTACTCATGGTGGTAGATCTCGGAACTCTCAGAGTTCTCCACCCATATCCAGTATGACTCCGACTTTCCATGATGTCTGTCATTCCATCTGAAATCTGGCGTGATAAAGAGACGTACGCGGAGTACGTCCCGGTTCAATGGTGCGATTTCCGCCTCCACACTTAGAGTTGGAAAGTTATCCAGAAGCTTGCCGATTGTGCTACCCATCTTATTGTTGTGCACAAGCTGACCAATCTCAGCCGACTCCATGTCGCGGAGAGACTCTATGGAGGCCGTCGAGCCCTTGTCATCCAGGTTGCGTAGGACTGGCTGTGGGAGGTCGAATTGGTGGAAAGGATGCTGATACGGCCAGACTTGCTTCTCGATCGACTTGCACATGGACAGCAAAACAAGACATTGGTAGCCCCACCTCCTGTTAAGAGCGATCATGAATAGCGCTCGGCATATACGTGCTGCATTCTGTGCAACGTAATTCGTGTCGGACACCAGCGTGAAGTCCTCAAGGCGTGCCCTAGAGATGTACGACTGAAGTAATACATTGGTCTTGCCGGATTGTGTACCAATCCCACCATCGATATCACAGGGAGCTGCTTCATCTTTCAGACGTATCAGTTCCTTCTCTTCTGTTTCTCGAGACTGGATGTTGTCGAACTCTCCGCTCATACTGATCATCTTCAGAACGTCCGCTTCGGTGGCGCGAGGCCGCATCATAGTGTTGAAGATCTCGATACTGGTTTGTAGCACATAGTATTGACTTGCTATGCGGCCAACATCTTTTGCCCGAAGTTCCTCTGTCGTCTCGTTAAAGATGATCATTTGGCTCTGCTGTAACACTCGAGCAGCCTTGATGATGAGCTCCCGACGTCTCTGTACGAGCTGTGGGTCATCTCTGATCTCTGCCCAGTCGATTCCGTAGGCCATTGGATTGCGTTGCATGCGAACGAAAAGGTATGAGTATCCGAGCCACTGTACAGCCTCGGGTATGGAGGTGACAGTACCTGTAGAGATCTCTGCGTTGAGGTTGTCGACCATCTTCTTCGAGAAGTTGGATTCAATCGGCTGTTGCTGGGTGACAGCCGTAAGATAATGCTGGAGTTTGTCTTGCGTGGTACAGATGAAACCGATACCAGTATCCTGAAACTGCGGTCTACCAGCTCGACCAAAGATCTGTAGGACGTCCAGGATACCAAGATCGACAAACTTTCCTGCCTCAGAGCTATAGAGCTGAGTACCTTTGATGATGACTGCCGCAGCTGGCAAGTTAACACCCCATGCGAGTGTGGCAGTACAGCAGAGCACTTTCAGAACACCTTCAGCAAAAAGTCGTTCAATCATGTTTCTGTCCGATCGTGGCATGCCTGCGTGGTGGGTACCAAAGCCTTTAGGAAGAAGCTCACGCAGCTCCCTTCCCTTGGATGCTTTCATGTCTCTAAGCGCTTGGCTATAGTTCTCATGTCCAGAGGGATCGAAAAGGTCAGCGTAGCCTTCCTCAACTGCCATGTCATACATCGTCCGCGCGGTCTTCACGGTATCCTTTCGGGAGTGCACAAAGACCATGATCTGGTGCCCACGTTCGAGCATATCTTTCACCTTCTCGAATGCCACTTGGTCAATATTGTCTCTTGACGTCTTGCTGCCCGGTTTTCCCTTCACGCCAAGAAAGTGCTGCTCTAAGGGTACGGGACGAAATGAGCCATCGAAGTAGAACAAGCCAGCCATACGATTGACCTTGAGAAAGTCTGCCACGTCCACATAGTTGGGAAGAGTGGCGGACAGGCCGACAATACGGATTAAAGACTGCGTGCTCTCGACCTGTCTCTCGGTACGGGCGACGAGAGACTCGAGAACGGCACCTCTCTCATCATGAAGCATGTGAACCTCATCAATTATTAGAAGGCGGACTTTTTGAACCAGCTCTGTGTCGCCAGTGCTCTTCCTGGTGACGACGTCCCACTTCTCAGGCGTTGTGACGATGATCTGAGTAGCAACAATTTCGGATTTGGTGAGGTGCATATCTCCTGTGAGCTCGCGGACCTGGACGCCGAGCCAGGCTAGGCGCTTGCCTAACTTTTCCACGACCTCAGCAGCCAGGGCTTTCATTGGTGCTACGTAGACGATCTTGAAGTCCGCCAAGTTCACCGCAAAGTCCTGCGCGTCTGGGTATTCCATTGGATCAGGAGTGATGTTCTTCGCAATGGCGCTCAAGATGGTCAACATCGCAGCGTCTGTTTTACCGGCACCGGTAGGAGCACATATCAGCATGTTCTCGCTAGTCTTGTATGCCACAGGGTAGACCAGACTTTGCATGCGATTGAGAGTCTTGTAGCCCTTGAACGTACCCCGACAGAGACCATCCATCTCTTGGATCTGGACCAGACGCTGCCCAGTGCCCAGAGTGCCGACCTTGGCTGCAGGGATGGAGTACTCTTCGTACTTTTCGTGTTCCTGGCGCTCGCTTCCAACGGGTAGCATATATTTTCTGCCGTGTGATGATAAAGCGTTTCCTGCATCATGTGCCTTGTATACGTGGGGGTACTGCGGCCCAGACCGGTCTTGAGCCGCACCCAGCACAGCAGATTTGTGCTCATGATCTTGCTGCCGTAGGGCTGCTTCCCTTTCTTCACGCGACAGTAGCCGTCCGGAGGCAGTAGCCTGTGGCTTTACTGTAGCAAGCCCGCTGAGGATATCCTGGCGATGGCTTATAAGCTCTGAAACGAAGTCAAGCTCATCGAATCCAAGCGTATCCGCAAGAAGCATCTGTAGTTCATCCGAGCTGCTATCAGAACTGAGGATGGCAACTACATGTTGCTGCAAGTCCTCCGCGTTCAGTCCAGAGCCTCTTCTGACAACATCGGCAACTCTGTCACGTAGCCAGGCTTCACTGTAGGACGCTTCCTCGCCATAAGTCCTATTCCAGGTGGCTTCATCAATATCACCCAGTGAATCGCCACTGGTGTCGGCGTCTTCCTCGTTGATGAGATCCCAGATATCATCACCACTTGTCGAGTCCGAGGAATATTCTTCATCCGTCCAAACGCCCTCACCATAGGCCTTTGTTTCTCCGTTAGTCTGCGGTAATTTCAACTCCGCAATGGCTGAACGCATTGCATTGAGCTGAGCCAACCATTGGCTTTCAGCCGTTTCCACGAAGCCTGCCATGACCACGATATAACCCAGCTAGTGAGATTAGTATTTTGAACGTAACCTCCAGTAGGGGCGGTCTCCTTGCGGAATATGGTGCGTTTCGGAGGCGAAGAGTAAGTAGTTGGCATGACGCATGGGATTCACTTTGGTTATCGATAACGGCGCACGGGACTTCACGTTCGGCAAGTCGCGTACCCCTCTGCTTGACCTCTGTTTATGCTGGCATAAACGACGGTATATCCAAAGAGACCAAGCTAAAATGGTATCGTCGCCATCTACAGCCACTTGGGAGAAGCCCGTGCTAATAGCTACTAGGAGAGCCCCCATGAGCATCAGCAGAGCCTTCTGCTTTCACGAATCATCACCAACGTGGTATGCACAAACCGGTTCTTACAATGCTGTAGTATACAAGTATATGTCACTAATCCTTACCCAGGAGAAACTCAACGAGGCCGTTATGGTGTTGAACAAGAGTCTTCAGGTTCGTATCTCGAATTGCTGTTACGGTAGTGGTTGGCCGCTGACCAAGGCACAGGAGATCAACGTCCAGAATATGAACGTAGAGCTGGTCGCCCAGATGTTCAAGAATTACCAATCTAATGTTCTCTTCCATCTCGAAGGTTCGTCAAATTCTGCACGCGTAGAAAGATATCTTGCTGATCCGTATGCACCTGCAGCCACGGATAGTCTAAAAGATCCTGCCTAGAGTGGAATCTTTCGCACTTTGCGATCTGGGTTCTGACCCACGATTTCTATGTCAGCCCTGAACTGCGTAACTTGATTGCATTCCATCAGGCGCTTGGGTGGTTTTGTCTTGCTTGTTTTATTGGGATACCCTCTATGGCGCTGTATCGGATACAGGTGGCTCGTGCTTTGCGGCCCTGGGCTGTTACTCTTGCGGAGGAAGGAGATACATCATGTAGCAACATCTATAACTTCATGATACCCAACCTCTTACCTGCACTACCCTCCCTAATACTGAGTCGCGCATACTCTTTCAAGAATGAGGTAGCGGACTGAACACGCTGAACCCCACTTCATCATGGTACACTATATAGCCGACGTGGAGGCTCCCTCCTCCAGAAACTCGCCCAAATCCGCTCCTCGCCAGATCTACAATGTCAGCGAGCCCCCATACGAAGGCTTCCACCCAGTCGAACAGTCTGCATTGCGACAAAGCACACCGGACAGCGCGATTGTCATTGATAATGGTACGTGAACATCAGACGAGACGCTTCAGGCCTGTTGACCGAACAAACGCGCTGATTCTTCATCTCTACAGGCTCTTCCTCCGTACGAGCAGGATGGCAGTTCCAGAAAACACCAGTTCTCACATTCCCACCGCTCATGGCAAGATATACGGACCGCAAGCTGAACAGGAAGCTCACTTTCATCGGATCCGAAATCTACTTCGATGGAACTGCGCGCGGACAAGCGAAGAACATCTATGAGGCAGGCAGTAACATCGTCAACAACTGGGATGTCCAAGAGGGGGTGCTCGACTACATATTCATCAAGCTTGGTCTCGGTGGTGCGCAGGGAGCAATTGATCGGCCCATCGTAATGACCGAACCTCTTGCGAACCTGGGATACGGAAGACGAGGTACGGCTCGCGCATATTCACGAGCGACATCAGGCTAACGCGTTGGCACAGTGATGTCTGAAATATTCTTTGAGCTCTATGGAGTTCCATCCGTCGCTTACGGTGTCGACTCCCTCTTCTCCTACGCGTACAATGGCGGAAAGACCGGCATAGTCACCTCATCATCATACACATCGACACACCTGATCCCTGTACTGGACTCGAAACCTCTCTTCTCGCAAGCGACCCGACTTGACTGGGGCCGCTCTCAATGCGCCGAGTACCTCATGAGACTACTGAAAGCCAAGTACCCGGGAATCACCAACAAGATCAACGAGACACAGATAGAAGATTTGGTTCGCCAGCACTGTTATGTATCTCAAGACTATGACAAGGAGATGGCTCAATACCTGGAGTGGACTGGCTTGGAGGACAGAGATCATATCGTTCAGTTAACGTTCACGGAGAAGGAAGTGGTGCAGAAGACAGAGGAAGAGCTTGCAAGGGCTGCTGAGAAGCGGAAAGAAAGTGGACGACGGTTACAAGAGCAGGCTGCAAAGATGCGTCTGGAAAAGCTGATGCGGAAAGAACAAGAGCTTGATTACTACAAAAATCTGCATGCCAGACTGCAAGATGTGACTAAAAAGGAAGCCAGGTCAATGCTCGAAGCAGAGGACTTTGATGATGAGGGTCAGCTGGAGAAGAAGATTAGGGAAATGGAGAAGTCGATCCGGAAGCAGAGGAACAAAGACGTTGGAGACCTCGAAGAGGTGGAAGAGCCGCCAACTTACCCATTGCTCGACGTTCCAGACGACCAACTAGACGAGGAAGGAGTGAAGCAAAAGCGGCAGCAGCGTCTCATGAAATCCAACCACGATGCACGGGCACGTGCAAAGGCAGAGAAAGAGCGGGAGAAGGCACGTGTTGCGGAAGAGGAGCGACTGGACGCAGAGCGTCGGGAAAAGGACCCTGAAGCGTGGATAGAGGAGCGCAGGGTTGCCCGCCAAACCATGATCCAGCGCATCAAAGATCGCGAGCGATTGAAGGCTGATCTGGGCAACCGCAAGTCTTTGGCTAGCCAGATGAGGATGAAGAATATCGCAAATCTCGCCTCCGACAACCCGAAGAAGCGCAGGCGCGGCGGTGATGATGATAACTTCGGCGCAGACGATGCGGACTGGGGTATCTACCGCCAAATTGCGACTGGCGAGGGAAGTGACGACGAGGAAGAAGAGGACCTTGGTTCTGCTCTCAAAAACATTGAGGCACAGCTGTTGAAACATGACCCCAACTTTACCGAGCAAAGTACTCAAGAAGCACAACAAGACTGGACGAAGAGCTTGATACACTCGTTTCTACGTGGGCCATGGCCGTTCGACCCGGAAAGCCAGAAAGAGATCAATCAATTCCACTTGAATGTGGAGAGAATACGAGTGCCGGAAGTCATCTTCCAGCCTTCGATAGCTGGAATTGACCAGGCCGGCATTGTCGAGATCGCTGAAGACATCATCATGCAGCGACTCTCTGGCACGTCTTACAGAGATACCATGCTCAAGGACATCTTCTTGACTGGTGGTTACACTCTATTCCAAGGTTTCGAAGAGAGATTAAGGAATGAGTTACGTGCAGTGCTGCCCGCGGAGTCACCACTGAATGTCAGAAGAGCGCAAGACCCCATTCTTGACGCCTGGAAGGGCGCGGCTAAATGGGCGAGCAGCCCTATGTCGCGGCAGGCGTTTGTGTCGCGTGAGGAGTATCTGGAGAAGGGCGGCGAATATATCAAGGAGCACAATCTGGGTAATGCATACAGCTAGTTAAGGTAGCATGATGCAGATGCATGAGTTATGTAGCAGACTGGCGTCGAGGCTCGGGAGACTTCGATACCCATACAATGGAAACGGAGCTATTTGAAGGTGCAATCTGAAGGCCACCAAGGAGCATAAATGAGTGTGATATGCCGTAACTTATGTTAGATGGAGTGTCTAACATGGCTTGGGATGTCGCAAGTCAGGCGGTGGGCTGGTGGTGGTCTGGGAGCCAACGCCACATCCATGGAAGGATGTTCGGCTCCCGGAATCAGCGTCAACCTCAAACGCTGGCGTCGACTAGAACACCAAATTACACCAGGCTATCCGTGCAAGATGCCCTGCAATCATGGCAACACAAGTCACACGAACAAGCGCATGCGTGGCCTGCGTTTCGCTTCGTCTCATCCTCTCCCTGGCGCTGCCGTGATTTCATTAATTCCCGACTGCTCAAGGAGGCACCTAAGGACTAAGGGAGTATGCGGCGAAACAAGCTGAGTGGTGATACAGCCTTGCTGCACACAACCCTACCTAGGGTACATGTAGTTACACACCACACGCACCATTTGCCGGCTGCCGTATCATACTTTAGTATCATACTTTATACTACCTGCATGAGTTTCATCTTCACCTTCTCATCATCTTCCGTCACTTACCTGTACTTCCCTTCGTCCTTTCCTCTCTCACGTCTTTCGCTTGTCAGCTTGTTCGTTCGTTGTTCGTGATTCCCATTGCTTTACTGCGTTCTCCACTTTGTAATTATACCCACCGCCAGTCGCTACTTTCCACGATATCGGTATAAGGCACTTACGAAGCGCCCCCACACCTGCGCCCACTGCGCACTCATCTCATATCATTGATCATTACTCTTCTTCCCACCGGTAGCTTCCCGCATACGACGCCAGTATGAAGTTCGAGAGATCACGATCCTTTCGGTCAAAGGACAAATCCCAAAGACCACCGGAGACAGACACCACCACCGCCACACGCCAATTGCACTCCGAGAAACGTTCAGCTGGTCCGCCCGGAACATCAGCAGGTCTTGCACCTCGCACGAGTCTCGACACCACAAAACGACCTGGTACAGCCGGCCGCGTCTACAGCCGCAGTAAAGAACTCCCGGTCCCCGCCCCATCAATCAACATCACCAGCGAACCCCACACCTACGAATTCCCAACTTCATCGCCGCCGCACTTCTCTTCCTCGCAAAACAGCCCCTTCGACGGCACCCGCACGCCCATCGGCGTAGCATTAGGCTCGCCAGCCCATCCACCAACCTGGGGCCGAGCCTACACATCCGACAACGCGACCCCTCGACTCTCCGCCAACGCGGCATGCGACCGCAACCAGAGTCTCGAAGCTCTTCCGCAGCCGCCGCGGTCGCGCGATAACCTCGATGCAGACATGGCGCAGCGATCTCGCAGCCCTGCCACCAACCCGCCCGAGCGCGAGCTCAAGAAGCAGAAGTCGAGTACGTGGAGAGGCTTGTTCGCACGCAAGCAGACCAAAGCCACGATCCCAGAGCCATTCTATAAGCTGGAGCAACCGAGAGTGCCGGATAAGGACCACCAGGCTCGCGGCGGTTGGAGCGGCGAGCCCACGCCCAAGCCCAGTGCGGATCCGCAGACACCGTGGCCGGCTCGCTTCCAGGGCCACGCACACGGTCACGGTCATGCGCGCGATAGCTCGGTGTCCAGGGGTCTGCTCCGCTCGACGATGCGCGCGGAAATGGATAAGCGGCATTTCGACAGCATGGCCTCGCCGCCCGTCATGAGTCCGATCAGCCAGAAGGCGTCGGTGGATGAGATCACGCCGCCGCCGTCGCGGAAGGGGAGCGTGGCGAGCGGGGAGGATGTGGTTTGTGACACCGAGACAGGGTTTGCGAGGGGTGCTAGGGGCTTGCCGAGGCTGGAGGTCGATATTCCCGTGGGAGAGATGGAGCGATATAGCGTTATGTTTGAGGGCCTGTTGAAGCCGAGAATGAGTCTGCTGGAGCGGAGAAAGGGCGCAGGGACGTCGAAGAAACTGAACCCGCTGGCCGAGAGCAAGAATAGGGTATGTTCATCTCCCCCATCCTCTTCCTTTCCCGATCTTGACCTCTGGACCCCCAACTGACGCGACTCCCAGCTCGCCCCAGCAATCCGAACGACCCGCCGCGCGACCTCCCCCAGCCTCGCCCACTCCCCCCTCCTCGTCCCCACCGTCGTTCCCACCGACTCCTCCACGACCCCGACCCCGACCCCCCGCGCCATCGCCACCGGCCAAGCCAACCCTGCCCCCCGCCGTCCCCTAACCCGCTCCAAGACCGCGCCCCCAGGCACACTCTCCCCCAGCCTCGCCGCCTTCAACATCATCAGCACAAGCGTCACAGCCTCGAACACGGCCAGTCCGTCGAGCCCGATGTGGAGTGAGGCGAGCCTGCCGCCGACGCCGGCAAGCTCGGATGCGCAGACCGTGTGCTCGATGAGCGATGATGGCAGCGGTGTCGGGATCGCCGTTGCACAGCCGCGGGCTGGGGCGGCGGAGGCGCAATGGGCGCTGGGTACGGAGCGAACAAGACCTCGCGCCCAGTCGGCAACGGCATCGAAGAGCGTCGCCAGAACCGCGTCCAGATCGACATCGGCATCCATATCGAACTCTCGGCCGCGGTCCAAATCAGCGTCGAAGCGCGTCTCGAAGGCTGCAGAAATGCCCTTTCCCTCCTCCCTTTCCTCTTCCTCTTCCTTTTCCGCAACCGCTCCGCCCCCGATCCCGCGCCGCTCCGACTCGCGGCCCCGAACCCGTTCTTCCTTCTCCATCAACCCGCTATCCTCGCATCCGCTGCAAGCGCATCCCGTTAGCGTTGGCGGAGGCTCAGCCCGTCCCGCGCCGCCACCGCGCTCTGTTTCCTCGACAGCCGCAGCGAGCTCGAATTCCAATTCCTCCGGCTCCTTGAGGGTTCAGAAGCTGAGGGGTGCGGGAGCGGGTGCGTCCACAGCAACGTCGACAGCTATAGGTACAGCGATGCTGGCGACAACAACTGCAGATCTACTCCCCACGCCCTCCAGCACGACAAACCCGCTCTCTAACCTCTCCTCCACCGTCACCACGCCCACCATCACGCCCACCATCACCCCCAACCTCCACCCGGCCACCAACCCCGTTACCGACTCCAGCAAAAGCGAAACCCAGCCCCCCTCGCTCCCCGAAGCAACGGCAGCGGGGAAAGGTAAAGGCAAGAACGTCGAAGTCCGCGTGGCAGTGGCGTGGCAAGTGAGTCTGAGCCGGGGCTCGCACAGGCGGGGGGAGGTGCAGCGGCCAGTCAGGGTGTCGAGGGTGCCGATGAGGCCGAAGGTTGTTGAGGTCGGGACGAGGAAGAGTACTGTTGTTTTGATTGAGGAGGCTTGATTCTCTTTTTCTTTGTGCTTGGAGCTGGGTCTGTTTGATGAAGTGGGTGTTGGGTCTAGCACTGGTTGTGGAGAGCGGGGTGGAGGGAGTGGTGGCGTGTGCCGAGGGTTGAAAGGGGAAGGGAAGAGGATGGGAAAGGGATGGGGATGGAAAGAGGTTGTGGTTTGTTGAACACACACCGCGTTGATAGCGGATGTCTTAAGCTACCTTATGTACCTGTTGATCCAGGAAAAAAATCAACTTAACCTTCGATTCCCCGTCAAACAATAATCTATCTCACTTGCTTACACACCCGCTCCAATCTCTATCCTGTTATCCTGGAACAACGAAAACCGGTACACCTCTCACACGAAAAATCGGTGGCTTTCATCAACGGGCAATACCGTATTGATAAGTGTGAACCTTTCAGGTTTGTATCCGGAAGTGGCAAAGCCAATATACAAAACCTATCTAAAGACCAGAAACAAAACCAATGCAAAAACGAAAATCAAGGAACAATTGGAGTCGTCAAACGCAGTAAAGAAATTCGGCGACTCAAGTCCTTGACGGGTATAATGCTCGTCTCATGAATACGCTTCGCCCCCATTCCCAATGCATGCTACCATGATGTTCTCGAAGAACCAGAGCCATGTTCCCCTGTGCATGTGACTGCGCCTGTATCCCAACGCCCGCCCCAAACGACCTCGACAAACGCATTACCAAAAGGACAAGTAGATTAGGGATTCAGAAAGAAAGACAGATAGGTCGGCAGTTGCAGCGAAAGCAGCAAAAGGGAGAAAGACCAACCAAGTCCGTCCTCGAGCACAGGAACCCGAATCCCGCCCTCAGACAAACTCATAGTCTTCATCCTCAGCAGCCTTCGTGGCAACCTCGTCGGCATTCAGCACCTTCCCCTTTCCCCTCCCCCTCCCCTTCTTCGACCCCACGCCAGAACTCTCCCCGTCCTCGTCAACTACCTCCCACTCACTCCTGACCAGCTTATCCGTCTGCTTGTCCTCGTACTTCTCAATCGCCTTCGCGAGCGCCACGTTCAGGATCTGGCTGCCGTGGCTGGGACCGCGGGATGCGTCGAACGAGTACATGACTGAGGCATCGGGCGTGGGGGAGATGGCTTGCTCGAGTTGGTCGTCGTGCTCGTCTGCGGACGGGGAGGAGTCGTCTGAAGAGGTTGTGCTGGTGGCGAAGGCGGAGCCGTCGGCGATGTCGTGGGCGCGGCTTAGGCGGGCGGAGCGGGAGAGGGTTGGGTGGGGGCGTTTGGTTGTGTTGCTGGGATGTGTGTTAGTGTCAGGTCCGTGGTCTATCTCCGTGACAGTGCTCGTACGAGGGAGGTGGGTGAAGGAGACGGATGTAGAGTACTCACGCATCAGAGGGACGATGAGGCCGAGGCTTGGCCTCAGCTCTGCCGGTGGGAACGACAGCGCCTAAGGCCCATTTGCGCTTGCGCTCCGCATCGCGTCTGTATTCCTGAGCAGATTTGCGGAGGTCGGAGGTTGGGAGGGTCTGCTCGGTGGACATGTTGACGCGTCTGTTTGGTGGTGGTGCTTGAGGGCGTGTTTGGGGAATGCACAAGCAGGTGGTATGCTCCGGATAAGGGGAGTAATGAGTTGTAGTGCTCCGCTTTGCAGAAGTGTATGGACGTGGTATAGACTAGGAAGGGTGGTGTATAGGGGAAGGGTGATAGGTGAGTCAGGAGGCTCGGTGATTGGGGAAGGATGACGGTTGTTTGTCGGAGTGGAGGCGTGAGTCGTGAGGCGTGACTGCCTTGAGTCACTGGGTGAGGGGGGAAATGGGGGGCGTAGGCGTGTCTCGGAGATTGGGCAACGGCGAATCGGAGCTGCACGTGGTGGAGTGGTCCTTTGTTCGGGGAGCGGTAGAGGGATTCAATAGTACTAATCAATACAAAGAAGGCGCGACCGTGAGATAAACAACCGTAGGTAGGTAACTGCCCGGGTGATTCTCTAGGTCGCTGATTGCTGATTGCTCAGGGCTGTCACCTCAGTTATGTGTTGACTGTTGACGTTGAGAGCTTCCCCGGAGGCGGGGCTGATAAGGACCACTGCGATATGCCCGCAGCAGCAAGGCACATGCAGGCACGACGATGCTACATCATTGTACTCAGCTTCCATGTTGCTGACCTCATGACGCGCACCTTAGGTAGGAACAGCCTGCGATCCATCCATGTTCTGCACGTGAATTGGTTCATATCGGAAACGGCTGACGTTGTCGACTTGTCTCACTCGTGCCTGCCTTGGTCGCGCCATACTGATCCGGACATGATTGGAAAGAGCGGGCGGGCGTCGCGTGTCGCACCTGCCCCGAGACGTCATTTGCTATTTGCGGAAACACTGCATAAAGCCCCTGCACAAAGCCATGCATTGGCTTGCACAACTTTGACGTCCATTGAGCTTGTTCCCCGACAGGGCCGTGAATTTCTCATTCGAGTTATCTACCGTATACTGATTAATTGAACAAGTATACATCCTCGCATCCAGGTTCAGACCACAGATCTGCTTGTCTTTCATAGCAATCAATCAGTCTCAGAATCTGAGCTGGTCTCAATTTCCGCCGCCTCACTAGGTAGCATGTCCGGAAACCAGCCATACTTGGAGAAGTCAATCGTATACTCTCCCAGGCTGCCTCTCCCAACATCAACGCCTTCTGCTCTCAGGACTGTAGCTTGTCTAGCCGCGCCAGATGGTCCTCTGGAAGAATCAATCAGTCAGTGATTCGAAATTCGACACGATGGTCTATATCCAGTCATGAAGCCCTACCTCGGACTGATGGTTCCCTTTGCATTGATGACGCGCTGCCATGGAACTGTGGCACTGTTGTATGGCACATTTGGCTGGTCTGTCGCTGACGGTAGGTGCTTCAAGCATACGCCTACTTGTCTACATGTAGATGATATTAGACCAGTACGCTCAGAAGTAGGGCTGTCACAATCACCTAGGACATTCAGCTAGAATGACACAGTCAGCGAAACCACATCTGAGATGACTGAAAGCGCTGATCGGACTTACGCTTGCCCAATAAACGCGCTATATGGCCGTAACTCGTGCACTTCCCATGTGGTATCTCCCGTACGGCTTGGTAGACTGCAGCGAACCAAGCGTTCGCCTCGTCTGACCGTGGCATTGCTGTAGGAGCTTTACTTGCTCACATGTTGTTGTGATCGCACTAAAGTCATTGGATTTCTTTTAAAACTTCTTTTATTCAAGTATCAGCATGATGATCATATGGTAGTGAAATGACTCCCTTGCAATAGCCGCCACTGGCACATGCATTACCCCAGACTCCGCACAGACCACCTCCCACAAAACGCCAAGCCATATCCATCATCCATGTCTCCCAAAAGTTACCCAAGATACCCTCCACCTCTATCTCAAACTCCCGCCCCCCTCCTCCACAACCACAACAAATATGGGTCTAGCAGATTACCTAGCAAAAAACTACCTCTCAGCCGACGGCCCCAGTCCCAGCGCCAAACCCTCCAAGAAACGCAAAAGAAAAGCCGGCGCAGCAAGCGAGTCCGCCGGCCTCATCATAGCCGAAGACGACATCCCCGGCTGGACCGCAACCACCGGAACTGGAGAATCCGACGACGAAGACGGCCCCCTAATCGTGAACCCCGGCGCCAAAGCAACAACCGCAAAACGCACGACGTGGAAAACCGTCGGCGTCGCCGCGCCCTCCAACACCGAGCAAGAAACCGCCGACGCGATCCTTGCCGCCGCCTCAGCCGAGCACACAGCGCGCGCAGCGGACGACTACGATGCTCCAACTGTCGCCGAGGGCCCGCAGATGGCGTCGGGCGCGGCAGCGGGGCTGCAGACGGCGGCGCAAGTGACGGCCGCGTTACGAAAGCGCGAAGAGGCCGAGAAAGCGGAGATGGTGGCAGCGGGGCTGGATGCGACGGGGAAGGCGCAGGAGACGGTTTATCGGGATGCGAGCGGGCGGGTTGTTAATGTGGCGATGAAGCGGGCGGAGATGCGGCGGGCGGCGGAGGAGAAGGAACGGAAGGAGCGTGAAGAAAAGGAGGGCGCGAGGGGCGATGTGCAGAGGAGGGAACGCGAGGAGAGGAGGAGGGAGCTCGAGGCCGCGGGGACGAAGGGCGTCGCGAGGTATGCGGATGATGTGGAGTTGAATGAGGAGATGAGGGAGAGGCGGAGGTGGAATGATCCCGCGGCGGCGTTTTTGAGTAGTAAGAGTGAGGGCGGGGAAAAGCGTGGGACGGCGGGGAAGAAGGCGGGGCTGAGGAAGAAGGTCTATCAGGGCGCGGCGGAACCGAATCGGTATGGGATAAGGCCGGGGTATAGGTGGGATGGCGTCGATAGGAGTAATGGGTTTGAAAGGAAGTGGTTCGCGGCGAGGAATCGCGTGCAGAATCGGAAGGAGTTGGAGTATGCTTGGCAGCTTGATGAATGAGATCTTCCCTTTCTTTTGCAGCAGAGGGGGAACCGTCACAGAGAGAGGGTGTGCTATGTGCTGGACTTGGACTTGGGCTTGAACTTGAACTTGAAGGGGGGAAAGCATAGCGTGGGCGTTTGGTCATTTACTGATACATGTTATAATACATTTCTTCCATCACCAGAGCACCTCAGCATTAGCAATCGGCGCCGAATCCCCCATGTCGAAACTAAAATCCTCAAGCTCCACTGGCCGGCGATGCCAATACCGTGCAAAAGACTCCGCCCCTGCCAAATCTTGAAACCCAAGTATAAAGGCAGGCGACCGTTTTCGGGCGTTTTCGGCCTCCTCCAGACGCGCCTTCTGCTCTGCATCACTCTGGAACGCGGTGTATGTGACAGTCTCCGGCTCCTTTGACTCCTCGTTCAGCTGTGGCTCCTCGGAACTTGGGCCTTCGTCTAAGGCTTCGTCGCTCAACGGTGACACAGGCTTGCTCTTGACTTCCCACTTTGCAATTTGCAAGCCGCCCATAGTTTGGCGAGTCCAGGGGAGCATTCTATCCTCTTCAGATTTCCTGAAGGCATCCTGTAGCTCCGACAGAGTCAAGGACGGACCTTCTAATCTCAGCAACACTTCGGCCGGAGAGCGGTCGGGCCGGTTGACTACGTGTGGATATCCGCGGTGTCTGATGAGCTGTTGCACCAGAGGCGAGAGTGGTGGGCGCAGCTGGCGGATAGAGATGTTCTGTGACGGGGGTAGAAGCGCATAGCTCTCCATAGCCGCATGCACATCTTCGCCGTCGATCTCGAGACCAGGCGGAGGAGGGATGGCAGAGAGAAGTGACGAGGGTGCATGTGCCCTTGCCAGGTTATGGAGCCTCGAGACGTGGCCTTGATAGGTGAAAGCGGAGATGGCTGATTTGAAGAGCAGGAAGTAGTGGTTTTCCCGTTCCAGCGTTGTCGTATTCCTTCCCGGGATGACCTGGATGATATCACCTTGTTCGAGATTCCAACCCTCAATGTGCTTTGCCTTCGGTATCACTCGCTTGAAATCTTCCTCTGTGAGACTTTTGCTTGCGTTTCGCAAGACCAGGACGCTGATTTGCTCGTTCTGGGCGGCTAATTGCTCTTCCAACTCTCTGGCGCGTTGTGATTTCGGGGGACCTTGCTCTTTACGCGGTGGTGGAGGGGCCACGGTTGACGGGTCGGGCTGTGCCAGTGGTAGGCGAGGGATTTCTCGTTCGCGCTTTCGTTCCTCACCACTTGTTCGCCTCGCTTCTTCTGGGAATAGCTCTTCCAGCAATGTCCTACCGCTGGCACCTCGTTGGCGTACAGGCGAGAGTGTCGCAGGGTTGTGTATGTGTGGCTCCTCCACCTTCTGCCTTTGCGATTGCGTTTCCTTATACCTCTGCAGTGCCTGATCTCTGGTCGATCCTTGCCCTCGGCGCATCGTGTCGAGACGGCGTATTACAGGACTATGGCCATCGGAGGCACGTCCATTGGAGGCATGCCTACAGCCTCCCGTTATGCGAAGCTCATGAATGAAGCATGCCGGTTCTGGGGCTCGCAGACAGTGTCGCAAAGCCGGTAGCATCAATAAGTAATTCGATCTTGGGACTCAATCATAAAGAGGCAGCCTGCAAGTGTTCCAAGAGTGGAGCTGCAGGTGGATGAGGTGCTTCTTGAAGCACATGAAAGTCCACTGCCAAGACTTCGGAACGTCCTGAAACGCTTTGACCAAATTCGGACATGTTAGGATATCTGCGATGAACTTTTGCGCCAGATCGAATTACAGCCGCTGAGGTGTGCGGTATAAATATCTCCGGAGAGGATACGGGATCGGATTCGGTGCGCTACAAGTGTCTCAAACAGCAACTCAGGTTGGTACATGTTGGAGATTCTATACTCCCAATAACCACCTGCACCTGCAACATCGAAGCGTGACTGCCTCGAGACGGATCTTGTACTTGGATAAAAAGGCAGGCGCGACACTCCCGACATCTCTTTAGCTCGCTTCTTGTCATTTCCGCGCCTCTTACCATTTCAATCATGGCGGATCTCGTTTTCATTGTTCGGCCTATGCCACCAGCCTCTACGCTTGAAGGCGCTTTTCGAATCCATGTTACTACGAAAGATCTAGAGTCTCTTGGCCTGAAGCCGGGCGATCTCTGTCAGGTCAGTGGAAAGGACGGTGGCTGCGGTGTGGGCATTGCATGGCGGTCCATCGACACGCCCAAAAACCAACCTCATCCTGTCAAGTTGACAGACACTTTCCGGGATGCCTTTGGGTTCAAGCTTGGCAACCAGGTCACCATATCCAAGGCTGGCTCGGAGAAGGTGCTCGCCGAGCGTGTCACGATTGTGGACGTGTCAGACAATGCACTTTCAGAGCAGTCCAAGGACGATGATATCTGGAAGTACAGATGCGGCACGCTTCTGGGTAAGTGGCAAAGGCTGTTGTATCACATAACTACCCCACTAACCCATACACCAGGCTCTGTCGAAGCAATTGCGTCTGGGGTGGCTTTCGAGGCTGCTTCTAGGAAGGGCATGAAGAAACGGTTCCTCATCGAGAAGGTCGAGCCTAAAGCTGGCGACAGCCCTGCGCTCTTTACATTTTCCGACTCAACAGAGCTTGTCATTAAAGACGAGGCATCTCCCCCAACACCCCTACCGCCTGTCATTCCTCAATCTCTACGGATTAGCTCCGAAGGTATTGGTGGCCTCACTAAGCAACTCGAATTCCTGAACAAGCGCCTCTCCCGCCTCATAGGAGAGCTCCGGGGAAGAAGACTCCCACCTCAGATCAGACGCAATGGAGGTATCTTACTTTATGGTCCAGAGGGCACAGGTAAGAGTCTGTTGCTCAAGCGGATTGCGCAAGCCCCTTGGCGTAATGTTCTTTACGTCGACCAGGCCATGCTCGGGTCAACAAGCAGCACAAGCAAGACACAATCTGCTCTGCGCGACATTTTCGGTCAAGCTCTGTCTACGCAACCAAGCTTGATCGTCATGGACAATCTAGATATTATTGCTGGCTCAAACGACAGAGACTCCCTTCCGTCGGCGAGTTTGGCGCCCATTCTCGCGGCCGAGCTGGACAAGTTGAAGAATACCCAAGTACTTGTCGTGGCTGCATCAAACCGGCCGAACGATATTGATAAGTCTTTGCGTACACCAAACCGCCTCCGCTACGAGATCGAAATACCTATTCCGGACTTGCGTGCACGTATTGCCATCCTCAAGGTGTTACAGCACGACTCGTCAGCTGAAGCGTATGCCCTGGCGGAGAGGATCGGAGAACGTACACACGGTTTCGTAGGTCACGATCTCGAGGCTCTTTTTGAGAACGCACAAGAGCACGCAGTCGACCGCTACATTAGTCAGCTCGAGCGAGAGCAGCCTCAACCGAACAACGCCGCTGACTCGGACGCCACTCTTGTGAGCGCTGTAGACTATGCAGGAGATGTCGAGACCGCGGCGGAAGAGGTGTTAGACATCCACATTACTCTCGCGGACTACGAAGCCGCCCTCCTAGAAGTACGACCTAGCGCAATGAAGGAAGTCTTCCTTGAGACGCCAAAGGTACACTGGCGCGATATCGGCGGGTCTCACGACATGCAAGCCGCCCTTAGCGAAGTCATCGACTGGCCGTTCAAGCACAGCGATGTCATGGAAGCGCTCAACCTGACGCCGCAGAAGGGCATACTCTTCTACGGTCCGCCTGGATGCTCGAAGACCCTGACCGCACAGGCCATTGCAACCAGCTCCGGTCTCAACTTCATCGCAGTCAAGGGCGCTGAATTGACGTCCATGTACGTGGGTGAGTCTGAAAGAGCGGTCAGGGAGGTCTTCCGCAAAGCGCGCGCGGCAGCACCGAGTATCATCTTCTTCGACGAGATCGACTCGATCGGTAGCGAGCGTGAGGCAGGAGGGAGCAAGGGCCTGAATGTTCTCACAACGTTGTTGAACGAGATGGACGGTATTGAAAGTTTGAAGGGCGTCTTGGTGCTCGCTGCGACCAACAAACCTGATGTTCTAGACCCCGCGCTTCTGAGACCGGGTCGATTCGACAGCCTAATGTACATCGGACCGCCAGACGAGGCCGCCCGGAGAGAAATCTTCCGCATCAGAAGTCGCGGCGTGCAGTTGGCGGATGTGGATATCGATAGTCTTGCGAGACAAACGGAGGGATATTCTGGTGCCGAGGTTGCGAACATCTGTCTAGAGGCCGGCAGGAGGAGCGCGAGGAGGTATATCAGGATGAAGGAGGAGGGTGTGCAGTTTGAGGGTGCGCCGACTGTTAGTCAGGAGGACTTTGAGGAGGCTATTGGCAAGGCGGTCAAGAGGATCACGGCGGAGATGGTGGAGGGATATGTCATGTGGCGGGATGGTATGAGTAGGTAGGTAGGTAGATCTGTATTTGCATCAATACTGGCAGGACATAAACATCACCAAAGAGCGCTTCCTACAAGTGTTACTCTACGCCCATGCGAATGGTGATATTCGCGTCTTGACTATGATAGTGGTGTTTCCGGAGACGCAAGTGCCTGTCAATCCGACTTCATGCAACACCCCAGAAAAAAAACAGATTGCTCTAGAAGTGCTTGCTCATTTGAGCTGTTGTAATTCGACGAAAGAAGCTGGAACAAAGAGACAAAAAGAAAGGCGAATTTGCCCCCTGACAGAGTCGAACTGGCGACCTCGACATCACGTATTAGGCATACTAGTGTCGCGCTCTACCAACTGAGCTAAAGGGGCTTTTCACGTGACGTCACGGTGGACGTAGACATTTGAAGTAGTTTGGGATGGAGTACCAAAGTGCCGTCATGGTGTTTGGAATACCGCAGGAGGATATTGAGGTCATGCTAGAATACAACGCCGTCGTACACTGTCGAGCTGATCGAAACACTTCATGGTTGCCTGTCTGCACCGCCCTGTCCTTTCCTATAATATCGCGAATACTCGTCAGCGTGATCCATACATAGTCAAATCTCGGCCAGAGTAGACGGCAAATGCAGCCTCAGTAGAGGAAAGGAAGAAGACTCACCAGAAACCCTTCCCAACCTTATCCTTCTCGACATCCTCATCGCTAACCTTTTCATTCGCCCGCTCAGCCCTCTGCTCCATGTCGCGGTTGTGTTCCTTGACCTCCCCCGACGGCTCCGCCGGCGGACTCTCGTTCAGAATCTTGGGCTGCGCACCTTGTGTCCTCTTGCTGCTGCCATTGCCACTACCACCACTTTCCTTTCCCTTTCCACCCATATTTCCACTAGCGTCGTTACCGCTACCGCCACCGCTACCACCATCGCTAGTCGCGCTCGGCTTCACGCTCTGGTCCGCCTTTCCGCCGCTCTTAGCCTCGCCCGTGTTGTGGCCGCTGCTCGTGCCCTTGGTCGGCGTGCTGCCGCTGCCCTGGCCGACTTTTGGCGGCGGCGGGCCCGGATGCTCGAGGTCCGCGGACGGGTTCGAGCCCTGCTGTTGCGGCTTCTCGCCTTTGGGGTCGCCGGCGCCGCTGCCGTAGTCGCCGGATGCCAAGCGGTGGGCTGTGATGGGGAGGCGGGAGGAGGGGCGGGCGAAGGGACGGGCGAGGGAGCGGAGCATGGTGCTGCGGGTGATGGACATTGTGATGAGTTGTGCTTGTGAGAGATCGAAGTTGGAATCAGGTAAGAGAAGGAAGATTCAGTATTTGTACGGAGTGAGGTCTATCTTTAAGCAAAGGGAGCTCATATGCATGTCACCTTCCATCACCATCATCCAATGACGTATTGAGCTCGGGCGTCCGCGTTCACTCCAGAAAGCTCGGATGTCGCTCGCACCGTCGCCAAGACCTCCACTCCTCCGTCAAATCTGATATCGCCTCCCCATATTCATCCAGTGGTCTGTGTGGAATGCGCGAGCGGCCAATTCACTCTGGCCTAAGAAACTTGGTAGTTTTTCGCAATATGTCACCATGTCGTCTCTACTCTGTAAATGTCTATAAAAACGCCCATTTTTCTTTCCGGTCCATGCATCATTGATATCTTTGAAAGAGCCATGCCCTACCTAAGTCGTGACACCGCCCCAAATCAATGTTGAATTTCGACCGCTATTCCCCCCCTATATACCAGACAAGCAATCGCCATTACCGAGTGATCATGGCGTCTCTGGCTGGACCAGTGCCGATCCACTTAACCCTGACACCGCAGAATTGCTCTACCCTCTCGATGTAGTTGCGGGCAGCCTCTGGAAGCTCGCCGTAGGTCTTGACACCAGTAGTTTCGGTCTTCCAACCCGGCATGGTCTCGTACACTGGCTCGACCTTGGAAAGCTGGTCGATAGTGGCTGGGAACGATGGCAGAGTCTGGCCGTTGATCTTGTAGGCGGTACAGATCTTCAGCTCCTCGAAGTCGTCGAGGATATCAAGCTTGGTCAGGTTGAAGGAAGTGTAGTGGTTGATGGCGGCCGAGTACTTGAGAAGGACCAAGTCGAGCCAACCACATCTCCGTTTGCGGCCAGTGGTGACGCCAACTTCTCTGCCAATGGTTTGGAGCTTCTCTCCGATCTCGTTGATCTGCTCGGTTGGGAATGGACCACCACCGACTCTGGTCTGGTAGGCCTTGACCACACCAATGACCTCCTTCAGCTTGAATGGCGAGATACCAAGACCGGTGAAGACACCACCAATACCAGTGTTGGAGGAGGTAACCATTGGGTAGGTACCCCAGTCAATATCCAACAACAAGGCGTTAGCGCCCTCAATCAGCATTGGGGTGTTGCTCTCCTCAGCGCTCTGGACGAGAGGGACCTGGTCCACGACGTACTCCGCCAACCGTGGTCTCCACTCGTCGTACCTCTTGATCTCAGCTTCGACATCGTACTTCAGGATGTCGCCGTAGCGCTTCTTGTACGCAGCGGCCATCGTCCTGAGTTTGTGGTCCATAAGCTCTTTGTCGAAGATCTCTCCTATTCTCACACCAGACCTGCCGTGCTTGGTCTGGTAGCATGGGCCGATACCCTTCTTGGTGGTGCCAACGGCCTTTCCTCCAAGCTCGACCTCCTCCAGTCCATCGACAAGGGAGTGAAGCTCAAAGAGCGCATGCGCGCGGTCGCTGATGAAGATACGGTCCTTGGTGTTGAGACCGTGCTTCTCAAGCTGCTCGAGCTCGTAGAAGAATTGCGGGACGCTGACGACGCAAGCGCTGCCAATCAGGTTCGTCGACCGTGGGTTGATGAGGCCAGATGGCAGAATATGGAAGTCGTAGGTGGTGCCGTCAACGACAATGGTGTGGCCGGCATTGTGACCACCAGCAGAGCGCGCAATGATCTGGAACTGGTGCGACAGGATGTCTACCAGCTTGCCCTTGCCTGTTCAATGCGTGTCAATATTCGTGCACAAAATCCATGCATTGCCGAAGATCCAGGCGTGGTTTTACCTTCGTCGCCGAATTGTGCACCAAGCACAACGGTAGCCATGCTTGCAGACGGTTCTCCAGAGCGCAATTGGTGCTCTGAAGTGTGACAGACGTCTGTAGGGAGGATGTACCAGGTGAGAGAATGCGACTCACACTAGCACGGGACTTGCCTTGAAATCCAATGGCGGGTTATGAAGGTCGTTATGACTCGGAGAACTTATTTTGTTGAAAGCATTGTGCATGTGGGGTCGAGGGGCATCGCATCATAATCTTGGCTCCATGCAACGCGGAAAACAAAGTCATAAATTCTATACTACCCCAGTTGACTATTACTATATCAGAATATCATAAAGATTTTCGTCGCGGACGTCTTGTATTCATCTCAAACATGCAATCCCCTCAATTGCTCCAAATCTGTGTCGCCTTGCCTATTGCCAAAACCCGCGAAAAGCCGAGCCAGCAAGTGCATCGCCAAGCATTCTATTTGACATTGGCCACGGCCTCTCCGTAGTCGCCCACGAACCTCCATCTAGCCTTGTTTGCATAGTCCCCCTTACGCCAGTCATTAATGGACTCTGGATAGAAGTCTATGAAGTTGACAAGACTCTCATCGTGGGCCAACACTATGAAGACTTCATCGGATGCGTCAAACTCCTGTAGTCCACTAATGGTCCATTCCGCAACTTTCGTGTCATGAGCAAAAGTCTCCGTGAGCTGGTAAAATGGCGTGGTCGCGCTCTTTTCACGATGCATCTGCTGTAGGAGATGTCCTGGACAGGCTGGAGAAAGATGTGCAATTGGAGAAGGCTTGATCTCCTTCGGCAAAGGCAGATAGTCTGATGGCCTGAACTCGCCACCATGATGGCATGCGTCTCCGCCCATGAGCACAAACGAGGGCGGAGAAGTCGAAGTCCTGGCGAGACCACATATATGGCCCACCGAATGGCCAGGAGTATGGAGTAGGTAGAAGCTGCCGTCTCCGAAGTAATCGTATGCCTCGAACCGCCCGATCTTGAGGCCTTTTCCTTCGCTGGCGATATCAATTTCTCTAACGTTGCGGTTATCGAAGTCACTCTGAAGAACAGCAGCTTCCTTGTTGGTCGGGTAACCAGGGAGGTACTGTCCCTTGAATCCAGGGCCGACAACCAGTTCAGTAGTCTCGGGGAAGGTGGTCATGTCACCATTGTGATCCCAGTGATGATGGGACCAGACTACACTCTCGACCGATTTGGGCTCGACGCCATGTTCAGTCAGGATCTCCGCAATGTTCTTGTCAACCTTGACAGTCCAGCCAAGTTCTTTGATGTGTTTGGCTGTGCTGGGGACGAGGTTCTCCCAGTCCTTGCGTACACCCAGGTCGAAAAGGATCTTCTTGCCCGATTTGTGCTCGATCAAGAAGGAGAATGCTGGACAGGTCAGGTGCTCCTTTCCTTTATAGATGGGCTTCAGAAAAGGTGATATATCCAAAGACAGATATGTTGTGCTGCATATCGGCGTTAGCATGCAGCAGCTTGGAGCGCAACACTGTACAAGCCACAGGCTGTTGCAGTGGGAGGTAGGTGAGATCAAATACCTACCTATCAATGATGGAAACTTTCACGATGTCATCAGAATGTGGAATGTTCAGCGGCGGTGGCGTCTTTGGCTCAGCAAGATACGCTTCCGCCATGGTAATAGGGAAAGCAAAGAAGTATTAAAATTAGAGATTGGCAACAATAAGATAGAGTGGTCTAGGAAGACCCTCGCAGTTATACGCCCATGTCCTATCCAAGACTAGGTGCGAGATGTCTCTGTCCGCTTTTGGCAGGTGGTTGGCTGGAGTAACTGTACGCGATTGTGTGTCTGTCCGCTCTTGCAATCGTAATATGACAGGACAAGTGGAAGTGCAATGGGTATATCCAAGAGCAGGAGATTAATATATGAGACCTCTACCTACGATATATGAAGAGTCTATCTACGCAGACTTCAATGTCGCAATGTACCTTACATGTACCTTAATAGAGGGGAAGACGTCATGCCTTAAGCGGGAACCAGAGGCCGCGGGCGCTCATCTCGCGAGAGAGGATGCCGGAGTCTCCCCGGAGGAGAGTTCAGCCGAACATTTTGCTGCTGCTTGTATCGCAACTTGATGCTTCAACCTTAATATGCGAAATGCTATATGCATGGGAATGGGCACGAAATCACCTTTGCCTGCAGAATGACGGCTGTTTGGTCTGGCTGATCGCACGATTGTGTTGGGCAGTCCATCATACGTCTCAGAACATGTCGCCTACGCTCGCTCAGGATCGGATTTGGTCGAACACATGCAGGTACGGTATCCGGGACTCGAGATCCCCTGCTACTTCTATGTCGCAAAACACGATGGCGTGTCGTTCTTGTCCATAGGTAAGGATCATTCCAAGGTAGGGCCTGTAGCCCGATTAGCTCGCCTTGACAACAGCATATCAACATGATTGCTGTAACTGCGTATCCCCTTTCACTTTGGGTTCACGGTATCTGTCAGAAGGCAAGAACAGAAACAGGATCACGATTAAGCCGGAGCGTCTTCTTGAGCACTATTTCGAAAGGGGTAGTGTGGGTGGAGGAAGCTTGACTTTGTTGGCCCGACATGCATACAGTAGCTTTACCGCTCGAACTATATCTCTTCGGTCTCTCCAGGCCTAATTCCCGCGAGATCTCTCCTCTTTGCTGCTATAACGTAGCATACGCGTAATCCGAACCCGCGGAATGCCCCTCCTGGGCCTGTGACCACACTACAACCTCCCTACATCCCTCCCTATGCGGTGCTGCGGGTGGAGCTATTCCCTTCGCTTGCCTGGCTCACCAAAACCCAGCCCGCTATGCCGACCGCGTGTCGCTTGTGCCCAACCTCCTCCTGCTCCGCTATGCGACTCGGTGGTCTTTGCTAGAATGTGTGTCCATTGTTTCGGTCCTCCACCTCAAGCCACGCTGGCGAAGATAACTGTACTCTTTAGTGACCGGATATCCCAGTCCACAATAGAAACGGATCATTTCAACACCGTATTGGCACCCCTAGCAGCCAAGTACTCCTGTACCTGGCCGGTGCCCAAAGTCTTGATGATAGCGTAGACCTCCTTATTGCAGTACCGCAAGCCCGTTTTCGGATCCGTGTATTTCGCAGGCAGGCCCGTGATGTCGCAGTACCGCTGCTTTGGCTTGAGCGACGGAGCCGCGGCGATGCCGGTGTAGGTGACAGCAGGACCGTTCGCTGCACGTAGATTCTTTTCCACTACTAGTCGCGACAGGTCTTGGTTCGCTTGAGTTGCGTTTGGGTTGAGGCTTCCGTGGGCTCCGCTCCCGGCTGGCTGGGGTGTCGTTGCTCCACTGTTGTTTTGGGTGTTGAGCATAGAGGCTTCTTTCCGCTGCGCCTCAGCGATGATCTGCTTTACGGTCTTGTTTCGTCGCTGCGGTGGCTTCCAGTTCGGGTTGCGGAATGGCTTGTGGATCTTGTTCATGTCGAGCTTGTCGAGAAGCGCCATGTGGTTGCTCTCATCAGACTGTGTCGTGATTGGCGCCATGATGTCCTTTGGTCGATGAGGGGGTTATGTGCGGTACAAAGCAACGAGGGAGCTCCTTCAACAACAAAGGAGGGAGCTTGGATGTAGGTACATATTGTACGCGCCGCATGTGAAGGGGATCCAGACGCAACCCCGGATTCTTGGCGTGGTGGTGGCCGCTGACCGCATCAAGGCGCAACATGTCCCACTCTCCCAAACCATAGCACGCGATATCTTTTTCAACAAACCACTCTAGGTCCCTACTCCGAACCATACGTCTTTCGGCTGTTCTCGTCGCATATCGCACAACTGCCCAACATGAAGATCCTCTATATCGGAGTATGTAACATCGGTCTTTGTCTACTCACTCAGGGTTAACCAAGTCGCCAGATCCTGAAGAACGAGCAGAAGCCAGCCGTCGAGCTATGCGCCGAGAGAGATCTGAGTAGCTACTCAAGATTCACCAGGACAAGGTATATCGAACCGTCCACTCCCATCGTGACAGTGATTTGACCGCCTTCACAGCGTCGGCGAGTTCATGTCTCTATTCAGCAAGACGGTAGCAGAGCGCACACTACCAGGCCAACGACAAGACGTCGAGGAACAATCATACACATTCCACGCCTACGGACGGAGCGAAGGCGTTGCCGGCATCATCATCTCAGACCAGGAGTACCCGGCCCTCGTCGCCCACCAACTCCTCTCCAAGATCCTGGACGAGTTCCTCTCCAAGTACCCACGCTCGGCCTTCGCTACTTCGAACGCAGAATTGCCATTCCCACAGCTCAAGGAGTACATCGTCAAGTACCAGGATCCACACCAGGCGGACAGCATCATGAAGATTCAGAAGGAGCTGGACGAGACCAAGATTGTGCTGCACAAGACTATCGAAAGTGTGTTGGAGAGGGGAGAGAAGATCGACAGCTTGGTGGCGAAGAGTGATGGCTTGAGTGCGCAGAGCAAGATGTTTTACACACAGGTGAGTGTATCTGGTCCTTGGATCTGAGGGCCACCCAAACTGACACACTTGCTATAGGCGAAGAAGCAGAACTCCTGCTGTGTCGTCATGTAGAGCCCTTTCACGATTACGATTATACCCTCGAGATATGTTGCAATGAACATACGTGTCTTCCTGACTTTTCCGTTCGACTGCATCTGCTGAACAAACCACATCGTGGTCGAACTCTGCAGCACTCGCTTACTTTAGGCTGTATAGGTGATTGGAATTCGCTCATGGCTCGCCGTAACAGTAGAGAAAGGTAAGTGTGGCGTCTCTCGTCTGCTAGACTTCTCAAGTGTCCGGTTAACATGCGTGAAAAAAGAAAGCCTTTCCATGGCTGTTTTCCCGTAACGCCTCAAAGACAAACCCAGTACAAAAGCCTGCCGGAACCACCAGCAATACAAAAGAACACATCACGACGGCATCTCCACCGGCAGCCCGCCATTCCCGCCCGGCCCATGTCCCAAAACACAAATATCCCAGTCCTCCCCCCTCTCCGGCTGACGTCCAACCACACACTTCGTCCTCCTCATCACCTCCTCCGTCATCGCCCCCACATGCCTCATATCAATATGACTCATCAACGTATCCACATCGCCATACACCCCCGTCTCCCGCCCCTCCACCGAGCAAAAAGCACACCCGTAACTGTACTCGTCCGCCCCCGCCACCGCGCTCGAACACCGCACGTGGCTCTTGGCCAGGAACAGCCACTTGTAGCTTATCCCGCAGCTGGCGGTGAGCACGCGTGTCGGCAGCGCTTTGAAAGGCCCGACGGCCGGCGTGCGGAACTCGCACGACCGGCATTTCCAGTACGGTGACCGGCCGTATACCCCCGTTGGCACCATGTGGAGGGAGAGTCCGGATTTGACGGATTCGCGTACGTTCCAGGACCCTTTGCAGAAGCCCCAGTAGTTGTTGTCTTTGTGCGGGCGGCCGCGGGTTAGGTGGGTTGAGGGGGTTCGCTGGACTGGAGTGCTTTGGCTTAGGGTTGTGCTCTGGGGTTGGATCTCTCGCAGTGCTGGGTGCACACCCGCTGGTGATGGGGGCGCTGAAGCGGCTGCTGTTGCTGCGGACGATGTCGACGGGCGAGGTGATTGGGCCTGCGGCGCAAATTGTGCGAGGTAGGAGCGTCTGGACGCCTCTGTCGTGTGCGAGGGGCTGACGATTCGCCCGCTGAATCTGGTCTGAGGGCTCATGGGGGATGAGGCTGCTGCCTCACTTGTAGTCGGCGTTTGGGGTGGGAAGTAGGACATGTCGGGCGGTCCATCAGAGTAGACTGAGTCTGAACCCGGTGAGACTTTTTCTGGACGTGCGCGAGGACCGTCTTCGGAAAGAGGCGCTGCTGCCTCTTCGGATATCCTCATATTAGCCAGTTCGGGCGCAGTGAGTGAGTTTGTTCTGGCTGGTGGATCGCGGCGCTTCATGACTGCAGTCGTCTTATTCACCTCGGATGCTGTGTCTGAATTACTCCTAGTCGCTGTCGCAGGACGTGTTTCAGATGCATTTTTGCTCGCAGCATCAGACCTCCCATTTATATTGGCTCGTTGCGTCGTCATTGAATATCGATCCGAGCCACTAGATCCATAAAGATCCGACCCTGCGCCTGAGCTGCTCTTCGTCGCTGCAGAAGACATCCTCACCGGCATCTTAGTCCCCGTCACCGAATCATGTTTGCTAGAACGCAAACTTGCAATCTCCCCATCATCTTCCAGCTGTACCGAAGCTCTCCCAATAGTACGAGAATCATCTTCAGTACCGGGTCCTCGAATCATCGGGCTAAGCCAAGCAAACGAAGGCGCTATTGATACCCTTGATGGAGCCGGAGAGCTCGAACGTCGACTTGCGGATTTGGAAGACAGATAGCGGCCGAGTCCTTGTCTTTCTTGTCGTTCTTGTCCTTCGATTGTCACAGCTGCTGGCAGCATATCTAGTGAGAATGGTGATGCTGCATTCTGCAACATGTAGCCAGCAAAGCTGCCAGAGCGCGTATTATCCGAATCTGTGGGTGTACTACCGACAGGGCTCCCGAGAGGGAGCGACACCAGAATCCGTTGTTTGAGCTCGTCAAGTGCACGTATGGTGTCGTAGCGTTTGGTGACGGCAGCTTCTTGTAGCCTGGTGAGATCGACGATTGCATTTTCTACTGCCACCGCGATTTGCAGACTTCTGATGACTTCCCCTTGTAATGACACTGCAATCTGCAGCAATTGATCCCTTGCAATAGCTAAGTTCCACATTAGGAGCCCACACAGATATCTCTACGAAGGATGTACTGACCGTCACCGCTCTTGAACGAGATCCCAAGTTGCTCGTGATCTGCAACATAGCGCAACTGTACCTGTTGTTCTCCCTGCTCCAGCGACTGTTGAAGCTGCTTCTCCTGAAAGTCCCGTTCAGCCTTGCGTTTCTTGTGGCGCTTCCTGATCACTTTCATGAGCTCCGCGCCGCTTTGAAAGGCCGAAGCTACAGCCGTGACACAACCGAGAACATCAAGTCCAGCCATCGTACCAAGCGCGGCTCATGTGATGTATTCAAACCAGGTCAGCCTTGGTGGGGAGGAACTCATACAGTAATCGAAGGGAAAGAGAGACAAAAGGTCTAGAAAAATAAGGCAGACCGCCAGCATACTTAGATTCTTTCGGAGCTGTGAGACCTGTACGTTACAAGGCATCTCAGCCTCGCCATCGCACCACTTACCGTACTCGGTGGATGCGCCCCAGGCGGGCTGCGTAACTCTTGCTGGATCCCCAGCAGCTGCCTTATCGCCAGCTCACGCGGGGCCTGCATATGGAGCCAAGACAGCCAGGTTGATTCGGATGCCTAAGAACAGAAGCTATGGTTCCCACCACGGTCCAGACCTGACTCAGTACATACCATGTAACTATACACGGGTGGAGGCTATGCAGCACGACGAGCCAGGAAGTGTACGGGTGATTGAGCGGGTGGGGTGGCTTGGAAGAAAGGCATGGATCCATGATTGACCGTGCCGAGCATTCCGCAGCCGGGCCGCGAGCTTGCGCGACTTGAGACTCAGCCTTCAGCCTGAAAAGACGGGCGTGCAGCTACTTGCAGCGCCATCTGATGCAGGTGCTGCTATGCTACCCGAACCGAGATGTATTGAGAAGGGTAACTAACGTTTCCTATGGTTGGATCGAAGCCAGAGTCGTACAGACGCTCAAAAGCACCAGCGCTATTCCCGTCTATCTAACCCAGCTCGGGACCACGCGAGATGTAAACAGTTATTTATGAGATGGTAAGTTAGTACCAGACGAAGTCTGTAGGGCAGAGTCCCCGTCTTTCTCTTTCACGCTTTCCCGCGAGACACCAGATTGTGTTTCCTCATCTTCCTGTTTTTCGTTCAGCGCCCGGACAGGGTTCTTGCCATCCTCTGCAGCGTAAGTCTCCAAGCCCTTCTCTGCATCCTGCGCGTTCACAACAGCTTGTTCCGTATCGCCTGTTATCTTGACCTCACGCACCGCTTTGTCATCGCCTTTACCATCGGCGCTGTCTCTACTCTTCTTTTTGATGCTCCATCCGCCACTCCACCCTATCCACCCCTCTTCCCACGGACCTCTGACAAAGCAGAATATCAATGCGCCACCAATGCAACCAACACTGAAGCTCCCACTCACGATCCACCCACCACGGGCGTAAAGGTGATTGCCCGCAGCCGTACCGACAAGCTGCCCACAGAACGTCGCAACCATGAACGCCGTGTTCACTCTGTTCCTCGCCTTAGGCGCGATGGAGTAGATGCTACTCCTGTTCGCAATCTGCGCGCTCTGGAGCCCAAAATCGTTGAAGAAGGCCTGGATGATCGGCCCGGCAACGGTGAAGGTGCCTGTGTACGTGCCAATGGTGATGCCCAGCATACACCATAGCTCGCCTAATATGACAGAGAATAGCGGCACGAAGCGATCAATGACTATCTTGGCGTAGATGGGTCCGCAGAACATGCTCGCGATGCCGATGAGCGCGAACAAGCCGATTACAAGCGAGCTGTAGTTGTACGGCTCGCCGGCCAGTAGGAAGGTCAGTGTCGTCCAGAAATTCGTGAACGTTGCAGCGGTGAAGAAGGTGATGATGCACGCTTGAACCAACACCGGCTCTTGAAACAACATGGTGACGATACTCCATAGCATCTTGAAGTAATTGAGGTTCTTGTTCGTTCTAGGATAATCCGGCATGAAAAGCCACAGCATGGCAAAGATGGCGTACTGCAATCCCAACGAAAGCCAGTAGATGGTGCGCCACGAAGTATAGTTGGTCAGGACTCCAGACAAGAGGCGTGCAATAAGCATACCCAGCAACAGGCCGGAGACCACAATCGAGAGTGCCGCGGCACGCCTATGAGGAGGAGCCAAGTCGCCCACCAGTGGCAGCATCAGCTGCGGCGTTACAGTCGTTACGGCAGTAACGAAAGATATGGCCGTGAACGCTGCCAGACTTTTGGTTATACAGAGCCCGATCCACATAGTTGCAGTGAAGAAAACCAGCCCCAGTACGAACGCCCTTCGCTTCACCATGTCGCCCAGCGGACACAGGAACAGCAGTCCCGCCGCGTACCCGGCCTGCATGACAGTAGGGATCTGTGACACTTCCTCGTACGGGACGTTGAACTCGTCAGCCAGGATGTTCAGGATCGGATGGTTGTAGTATAAGTTCGCGACGGTGAAGGCGCCTGCGAACCCGAAGAGCACGTTCAGCGGCATGCTGAACTTGGGCGGCTCTGAGGGGTCCCACCGACATCGTCGCGGCGTGTATGTTATGATGGAGTGAATCCTCCGCCATATTGGCTGCTTTGACGTGCCTGTGGTAGCGTTGGGTGTGAGATTTGGGTCGGTGTCTGACGATTGGCTGGTGATCTGTGGTGATGCACCGTCCTTGGCGTCATCCACGTCTTTGCAGGTGGCGTCCGTCATCGTTTCCAGGTTCCTCCTCCTAGCTCTTACTGCGGCATGCTTATACAGCAGGCTCGAACCGTCTATCGCGTGCGATCCCGGGACCAGAGTTTGGGGGTTGAGAGTGAAAGCTGCACGAACGGCCCAGAGAGGGGGCTCCCATTCTCTACATGTATCGTCTCGTCGGGTAAGTTGTAGGCGTTGGAGATCTACGGACGCCCGATGCAGATGTCCGATGCTAGTTGCCGCTATTCCCGGACTTGATACAATCTACCGACGGGGTAAAATCGTTGGCCTATCGTGTCGCACGAACAAAGGTCAAGGTATGTAACGTCAATCACGGGTTAGGAATTGTTTCGGAATATAAGAGGGCCCATGTTGCTATGCATAAGGTAAAAGCGCCTGGTTACCTAACCAAGCTCTACCAAAGAAGATTCATTACACCCGACATCAATCGACAACAAAGAGGTATCTCGCAAGCCATCCATCATATCATCCAAAAACGCCAAATCGCCCCGCTCATCAAGACAGGCCATTTTCCATGCTATTGCTCGACCATGCTTGCCTCCAGTTCAGCCGCTTCAGCAGCCTCGGCAGCTTCTGCGGCCTCTTGCTCCTCGCACTCCCGCTCGACCTCTTGTGCCACAAACTCTTCGTATCCTTCCAGACTGGTCTGGATATGGACCTTGAATTTGATGATGTCGTTGATGATGCGCTCGAGCTCGGTGTGAAGCTCCTCCCGAAGGGCGGCGGACTTGAGAGTAAGTTGCTCGTACCTGGGAGATAGTGTTAGCATGGTTGGAACGGCATCCTTGCCTGGCGAATGTAGACTTACTCGATGTTGGTGTTCATCTCCCTTTGTTCCATCAGTTGCACGCTTTCGGTCAAGCCAGCGCGCATCTTTGCCAGCTCCTTCTCCATCTTCTCGATCTGCGCGTCAGATGCCATCTTCTGCGCGTTCGTGATCTACAAACAGGGTCAGTCATGATTGGTAAGTGCATCATACATCACGAACTCACCTCTTTGGTCTTCTCGAACTCTTCCTCGGCCGCTCTCACGCGGTGGCCTAGAGCCTCAACCTCGGCAAGCTTGTCGTCGATAGCCTCCTTGATCTTGTCAAGCAAGTCATGGTTGTTCATGTCCTGCTCGAGAGCAGTATTTCTCCGCTCGCTGATCTCTTTCCTGAGTGCGATCAGATTGCTCTTGACCGATCCTCTCAGATCCAAGTTGAACAGGTGGTGTGGCTGGTACCCGTTCCCTGCATCTGCGAGTAACCTGTCCGACTCTGCGTTCTGCGAGGCTCCCATCTGGGAAGAAGCAAAGTCCGGCCCATCGTTGACGGAAAGGATCAGTTCATAAGTCTGACCTCTAGCGTTTGGCGCGTCTACGGGGATAATGCCGATCTGGTAGCCGAGAGAGTTGTATCTCGAGACAAGCTCCTCAAGCTCATCAAGTTTCTGGCCAGTCTCTGCCTCCTTCTTCGCGACCGCTTCTCTGGATTCTTCCAATCGAATGGCGGCTGTTTCGACGCCGCTCTGCAACCGTTTCCGCTCCGTGGTCATCCTGTCGATGTCCTGGACTGTGATGCCTTGCTGGTCGACAAGATCCTGCAGACCATTGCGCTCCTCTTCCGCTTCGGCAAGCTCCTGCTCGATGCGCTGGATCTCCTCCTCAATGACGTTCACACGGTGCTCGTACTTCTCAACCTTAGCCTCCATACTGTTGTTGTAAGCTTCGAATTTGCCTTTATCTTCTTCAAGAATCTTGATCTGCTCATCCAATTTGGCTAGTCGAGGCGCAGTTTTCCCAAGTTCGTCGATCTGGTCCTGTAGCGCCTTGCTCTCCGCCTCCAGCATCTTCACCTGTTCCAGATTTGCTTGGTTAGCTGCTTCAAACTTCGCAGCCATGGCATCAATGTGCGGTTGGATGAGTTTCTGCGCCTCCTCTTCATCCTCCTCATCGTCTTCCACGGACAACCATGTCTTGTAAGCGTCGCTCAGAAAGTCGAATGTTATGCGGTCTGCAGCAACATCGAAACCAGCCTCTACACATGCATCATCGTATGAGCCCATGGAGTAGTGATCCATCATCTTTGCCAGCTGCATCATCCAATGAAGCAGTCCCAGGAAAGTATGCCAGTTGTTTCCGCCAACAGCAGCCAATTGCGATTTAGAGATGTTCTTCTCGAACGGGTAGCGCATTTGCTTGAGGAGTGGTGGTACCTCAGCATCGATGTTCTTCTGGAACCGGTATGCAGGGTCAATGCAATGGTAGAGGAATTGGAACATAAGGTTGAAATCCTTCTGCGTCGGCGAAGTCATCGTCTTGTGCGTCAAGCTATGCTTCATCTCCATCTCGAAACTGCGCTGCGTGAGAAACTCCATGAGCTCCTGTCCCATCTGTGCACGAGTGTTCGGGTCCTTCAGTCTACGAGGGTCCTGTGGTATGCTGTTCTGGGGAGGTGCGGTCGCGAAGAATGACTGATGTCCCATAGGTCCAAGTCCTGCGGATGGTCGCGCGCTGTACACACTGCTTCTCCGCTGCGTGCTATCCATGAATTGTGGTGCCGGCGCTGGCGTGCTACTGACTGGCGCGTAACTCTTCCTCCCACCACCGACGCTTGCGAACATGTTCACACTCGAAGGACGTGGGGCTGTGGACATTCCCATATCTGCAAGGTTCGTTCCGGAAGACGAGCGCTGGAACATTGGCTGACTCGGTCGGCCTGGCGCAAGTGACATGCGCGACCCAGATGTTGATCGCCCATGTTGAGATGTGAGTGGTGCCTGGAAGTTTCCGATGGAGTTGGAGCGCTTCATGGCGGATGAAGGCATAGGGATCGCGGAGACATTGTGACTGATACCACCTAGGGTCTGCGATCGCGTGGTCAGATTGGTTTCTGGATCAAGTATGCGCGCCCATTGCAACTTACCTCGCGTGGCCGGCGCACAGAGAAGAGGCCAGGCTCTTGCGCCATGGCTACTAGGATGGAATGTTTTTGCGCGCAAGGTCGAGGTATACGGTAGATATCTTTGTTGTAGGTTGTGCGCACGCTGCCGTCTAATTCGATGCGTGGTATAAGTATGCGGCGTGAATTATGTATGATCTTTGGCGTGGGCGTCGCAAATGGAGAGATGAGAGATGTAAACAATCAACACTTGGTCCGAGCGCCCACGAGCTTCCCGCATTCTGCCAAGCCCGCCGATGAAGATGACATGCGGGCCGAGGCTACTGATATCCACTCCAGCCATCTCCATACATGTGAACAATACTTGTGCCCTTGTCATATACACCGAGTTGCGCGCTCTTGTTTCTCTACCGCCTCTTACTCTACGAAGGAGGTCGGCTGCTTGTGTGAGGCTATAGTGGCAGCAGCCTCAAATATCAACCGCTCCCAGCGGATACCGGCAACATGGTGCGGGAGGATATCGTGACCAGTGCGGTAAGTTGAAGTATCTCCATGTTGTCGCATTGCTAATTCGCAACAGGTGTCTTGTCAGTTACCCCGTACACTATCAGCTGTGGAAATTCCTAATGCGATATAGTCCTCCAGGACCCCTCCGTAGCCGCCGCGCCTCTAGAGCAACGGATCGCCTTCCTACGATCCAAGAACCTTACCCAAGAAGAGATTGACGTGTCGCTCGCTCGAGTTGGATCAGAGCCGACCTCCACATCGACGAGTTCCCCTCAGCAGTACTCTCCACATCAGCAATACCGACAGCAACCTCCGGCCCCGTACAATGGCTACCAGAACGGCTACTGGCAACAGCCACCGCCACCACCGCCTGAGCTTCCAAGGAGAGATTGGAGGGACTGGTTCATCATGGCTACAGTAATGGGAGGTGTTGGATACGGCTGTTACTTCGTTGCGAAACGCTACATATACCCACTCATAGCACCTCCGACACCGCCGCAAATCGAACAGGATAAACAGGCAGCGGACGAGTCATTCGAGAAGGCATTTGGGCTCATCGATCAGCTGGCGAAAGACACCGAAGAGCTGAAGAGTGCGGAGAAAGACCGAACACTGAAGCTGGATGAGGCGCTAGCGCAAGTCGAGGGTGTAATTGCGCGCATGAAGGAAGCCGCACAAAGGCGGGATGACGAGAACAACAGGACGAGAGACGAGCTGAGGTCTCTGAAGGACCTGATTCCTAGAGCGATGGAGACGCAGAAGGAGACCACGGATAACAGGCTCAAAGAGCTGAGTCAGGAGATGAAGAGCTTGAAGGCGCTGCTCAACACGCGTGTGAACAGCGGAAGACCTGCGCCTGCTGCTACTTCTTACACCCCCTCTGCACCCGCTATCAGCAACGGTACTGCACCTATCCCTTCGCCTGCGCCGGAGAAGACAAGCCCAGCTGAGACACCCACCGAGACGAATGGAACAAACGGAGTTACCCAAGATGGAGATGCTGTCAAGAACCTCCTCGGCTCATCTGTCCCAGACCGCTCGACCAGCTCAAGCCCCTATGATAGGTACGCCAGCCGTCGCGCGGCGATTCCTGCGTGGCAGCTAGCGGCGAAGAAGAACCAAGAGGAGAAGCAAAATGCCACGGCCGAGAGCGGCACTGTGGCTGATGCGAGCGCCGGAGCTGCTTAGTGGTGCATGCGACGCAGGGTTGAATATGGAGCATAGGATGCACAGATGAAGTGGGCTGGCGTTGGAATGGGGCTTGCAGCGTGATAGCGGGATTTCTGCGACGATATCTGACTATATGTGCATGGTTTAATTACAGATATATACTGTTTGTGACCTTACTTGTGCCACCCAACAACTCGTCTTGCTGGTACATTTCGTCAAGGTATAGGCTTGTGCTGGTATAGCCGTTATATGTATAATCGTGTGACGTAAGTCAGCCGGAGCATCTGCACCTCCACGTCTCAGCTGCTGGCGGTGAAGTGGCTGGGCGCAGACAAAGAGATTTTCTCTTTGACCAGGCCACCCGACCGTTCACGAACTTACAAGAGGTCGCCTTGACGAGAGGAGGAAGACATCGGCTGGAAGATACATTATGCATGTCGTAACTACATTTAGTCTCTGCTTACAGTCCGCTCAAAACAGGTTCCAAGTGAACGAGACCCCGGAGGCCATCTCCCGATGCAGGCTGAGTCCAGCTACGCAAACACCTCCAGAGTAAGAGAAACACGGCCGAGCGCATACCGCTCCAAGGCCTTCAAACGCATTGTCATATGTTCCGATGGTGCGTCCGAACAAAGATATACACGCGAGTCAGTGTTGAACAAGGTATACTAACCAGGCGTAGGGACATGGCTGAATTCCGACAGCGGAAGCCTGAAGAGCCAACTCAACATCCCCAGTAACGTAACCCGCATATCACGCGCGATCAGACCGCAGAGCAAAGATGGCATCTCTCAGATTGTGTACTACCACTACGGCGTGGGGTCTCAGGGTGGAATAGTAGATCGCATATATGGCGGCGTCACAGGCGACGGTACGTGATTACGAATGTCATATACATGCATCTTCGCTGATCGTTTCTTTCAGGTCTAGCAGAAGCAGTCCGCGAGCAGTATAGCTTCATCGCAACAAACTGGGAGCAAGGCGACGAGATATTCCTGTTCGGGTTCTCGCGAGGCGCCTACACTGCCCGTGCCACCGCTGGACTGATCAGCGAGATCGGGTTGCTTACCAGAGATGGATTACCCTATTTGGCAGAAATATTTCGGGACGTCCAACATAGGCATGACGCTGATTACCACCCAAAGCATCCCGATATACCTTTCAGAAACAAGCCTAGTGAGCTGGATCCGAGGTATAGAGAAGAGCTCCAGCGGGTGAGTGATCCACCAGCCCTTGCTCACCCAAGAACGAGGACGAACTGACATATCGCAGCGCGGCCTGACAAGACTAGGCATCTCGATCAAAGCCATCGGCGTCTGGGAAACCGTCGGTTCCCTCGGAACCCCCCGAATCGGCTGGCTCGAAAAAGTCGGGATCCAGTCCTCGGCCACGAAACGCATGGGCTTCTACAACACGCGCCTCTCCGACTGCATCGAGAACGCCTTCCAAGCCCTCGCCCTCGACGAACGCCGCTCCTCCTTCTCCCCCGCCGTCTGGGAGAAAATGCCAGGCAACCAGACGCGCCTCCGCCAATGCTGGTTCCCCGGCGTCCACAGCAACGTCGGCGGCGGCTACGAGGACCAGGAACTCGCGAATATCACGCTGGCCTGGATGACGAGCCAAGTGCGCGACCTGCTAGACCTGAACCTCGACTACGTCCTCGAGCAGCACGACGACAACGTCGAGTACTACGAGAAACACCGGCAAAAGGTCCGGCCTTGGAGTTTTGGAAAGATCTATAATTCCATGACGGGTATTTATGCCCTGGGTGGTGAGACGACGCGCACCCCCGGGAGGTATTTTGTCATTGACCCTGATACGGGCCGCAAGACTGATACCCCACTGCGGGACACGCACGAGTATGTGCATCCCTCTGTGCGGGCGCGGGTGCGGTTGCGAGGACCGGGCTACGATGACAGGGGCACGTATGAGCCCCGGGCGTTGAAAGATTGGCGGCTAGTGGTCGAGTACGATGACGAGGATGGCAAGCCGACTCCGGATGTGTTCTGGCGGCTCAAGACCAAGGAGAAGAATGTCAGCGCGAGGATCTTGCCGGAGAGCCCGCTTTGGCCCCTCGAGAGGGAGTTGCTGGACGAGGACCCGGATACGGCGGATTATGTTATGAGGCCTTCGCCTACGGGGAGGGAGAGAAGGTCACGGAGGTGATAAATGCGTTGAGATACCCACGTCTAGAATGTTTAGGCGAAGTTTGCTTCCAATCGTTATCGTACATATGTTCCTTACAATACCTTGGCCACTACCATGCAGTCGTGTTCATTTACTTCGCCTCCGGCCTCCGTATCGTAACAGTCCCATTCTCCGCCAATTCCCAGCCAACACCGCCCTTCACCAAATCGTCCCACTTCGCATCCGCCGCGCGTTCAATGTAGGCTCTATCAGCCATCATATAGCTCCTCGCCAAACACTTCAACGCATGTGTCCGCATGCCCTCCCCCGCCCACCCCATCAGCACCCTCTGGTACCCATCCACCTTCCGCCTCATACGCCAGAACCTCACCCAATCATCATGCGCCAACGCCCTGAGCGCAATCTCCACCCTCCGATCCCGATTCCCGTATCTTTTCTTCGTAGCGAAAGCAGCGCCGAGCTGCCCCTGTCGGCACGCCAGGTCGAGGATTAGATAGCTGACGAACTCCTGCAGCTCGGGCGCCGATAACGGCGTGCGCGGGTGGATTCGATGTAGCAGGTACAGCAGCGCGGGGTGGTAGGATTCGAGATGCCGCGTCATGATCGAGGCGTGGATGATGAATATGTACGCCCGTTGCGCGAAGACGTCGTGGCGGTGAGAGCCGACAATCGCCTCGCGCAGCTTGCGCATCGCCATCAGGAGCGTTGAAAGCTCCTGATTGCGAGCGGCGGTGTGGATGTCAGGCTGTGTCGGCGCCGGCTGCATCGTCTCTGCACCTGCAGGCTGTGCTGGCTTCGAGCTCAGAGGCGTGCTTGCTGTTTGCGGTTGCTGTGATAGAGACAGGCTCGCGAACGCCGCTTCCAGCTTCTCGCCGCTCCCGGACGCGGCGCAGAACTTCATGTACCGGTCCACGATCTTCTTGTAGTAGCTCTCTTGCGCTTTGAAATCGTGCAGCCTCCGACGTTTGTCAGCTCACTGCTTTCGCTGCCTGGAATGAACAAGAGACTACCTGGTCTCTCCCTTTGAGGGTAAGCCGTATGCTTCTAGAGGATCCACTGGGCTGTTGCGTAGGCGGCCCCAGGCGCCTGAGGGTCCGCGACGGGCGGGAGGTCGACTCGAGGCGGCCATCATTTGTGAGGAGATTAGGCTGAGGTTAGCGTCGGGTTGGTTGCGCTGCATGGCGGTGCAGACATCGTCGATGGATTGGACGGAACGTGAATCCGGATTCAGGCCATCGTGCCAAGTGTTGCAGGTGATTGGGGTGGTTCGGGTGCAGGTGACGGGAGCAGGAACAGCCTGAGGGCCGACGTCAACATTCACATGCTGCAGGTGGGCTCGAATCTGGGGTCGAATGCGGAAAGAACAGCTGCCGTTGAACGCCAAGATACGGCCACTCACATGTCCACGTATAGTCAGTCAACAAAACAAATGTACTTAGCTTTATATGCATAATATATGTAGCCAACAACAGTCGATGTTTTGCATACCTATGACCTAGTTACTACCAATCTTCTCATTCTCAACCGGTGTCTTGTCGACTCGTTTAGCACATTCTCGCACAACCGGCACTCAGTACCAGGCAATGACCGCAAACTCAGGCCCCAATCTCCGATCAAGGAACAAGTCGACGACCACAAAAGTGGCCGACAAGACCTCAGAGATCGCCAATGCAGCCAAAGAACAAGCCAAGCGCACGCTGACCGTAGCGTGGAGCGACCTCCCCTCCTGGCAGCAAGACAACCACTACATCCGCTCCGGCTACCGGCCCGCCACGAACTCCTACCGCAAATCCGCCGCCAGCTTGGGCTACATACACAACGAAACCGTCAACGTCTACACTCACCTGATCGGCGCTCTTGCGGCCGTGCTAGCCAGCTTCTTCCTGTACGGATCGATCAAGCCGCGGTACGCACACGCCACGAGGGAAGACGTTCTAGTCTTTGCCTGCTTCTTCGGCGGCGCGACGGCATGTCTCGGCATGTCTGCTACGTACCATCTCATGTCCAATCACTCGGAGCGTGTCAACAATATTGGCAATCAGCTTGACTACGTTGGCATTGTGGCACTGATCTGGGGCAGCTTTATTCCGAGCATTTACTACGGCTTCAGTGGCGAGCCTGGTCTTGTTGATATCTATTGGACGATGGTATGGCCCTCTACACCCCACCCTTATATATATCCCGTTTCCCCACCAAATGCTTATTTTTTACTCAAAGATCACTGCGCTCGGAGTAGGCTGTGCCATTGTTACCGTCCTTCCCCGGTTCAGAACACCGCAGTGGCGCCCTTTTCGTGCCGGCATGTTCGTGGCCATGGGCCTCAGTGCTGTCGTCCCGGTCTTGCATGGCCTCAAGCTCTACGGAGTAGCCCAGCTTGAACGCCAGATCGGCCTGTCTTGGCTCCTGACGCAGGGTGCTCTGTACATCGTGGGAGCCGGGCTCTATGCGGTAAGCATACAACCTATCTGCAGGACACCCATGGAGAGAGTAGACATATGCTGACGGTCGGTCGCAATAGGCCCGCTTTCCCGAGCGCTTGAAGCCAGGAGCTTTCGATATTTGGGGAAGCTCGCACCAGATCTTCCATGTCTTGGTCGTTCTGGCAGCCGCTGCGCACCTTGTCGGGTTGCTCAAGGCTTATGACTATGAGCACAGCTATAGACAGACTGTGATGTCGGCTTATGGCTCGCTTAAACAAATGTCCGGCAATTGAAGCGACCGCAGTCAGTCACCCTTGACTATCAACCAAGAGCCCATATTCAGACCGGTAGAGCTAGTGTGTCAGGGCGACATTCTCATGTACCGGCCTGGGGCCCAATTGCGCCTCCTTGGGTCTCTAGAGCTGCAAGTGATGATGACGCACCGATTCGATATGGAGTGAGATCAACCAGTAGAATGCGGCGTCAGGTATCCGATATTCCAGACAGTGATTCGAGCTTCCGGTTTGCGGTTTAGCGATCAATTGGATCCAAGAGGCTACAAGAAGAAGCCGATCGGTGCAGTGACAAATGCGTCGCATGAGAACCCGTTCCTCCACCGAAGGCGTATAGGAGCTTAGAGTGTCCCTCGTTTAGATTTTTTCTCCGATACTAAATCTTCCAATTGAGCCCCTGTCGTATGTGCCTCGTCCTCTTTCGCCAGCTGTCCCGTCACACCGATGCTCAAGCTCCGCCTATGACCCGAAGGCCGCTCTGTCAAACTGGGAGCTCTTGGCCTTTGTCTTCCCTTGGCTCTTCCTCCAACAACAGGTATGTAGTATGTTGCCCAGCGCCAGACATAGAGGAGGAAGTCGTAGATTATCAAGAGCGCCCATGGACCGATAGTGATGAGACCGAGGACAAGCTGTAGCATGTTAGCGGGTCCGCCATCAGGCTGCGAAGATGGGTCTGCTACTTACGAATATGCGGGCTGCCCACGTCTCTATGCTACTCAAATGGTCTGGAAGGATGGAAAACAAACCCATGGCTGAAGATGATTACTCTGGGCTTGCGGTTGTTCGGTGTTGCTCGGCACAGAGCACTGCGATCAGGCCAATATCATTACTCGGACCTTTTCTTCCAGTCCTTTAACGTGTAATCATTCGAGTGCTTATATGAGCGCCAGATAGGAGGATGAAGCTGTGCCGTAAGTTACGGGGCCTGCGGGTGAGATGCGACCAAGACAGTGACGCAGCGTGCCCGGAACTCTAAACCGGGCGGGAAGCTCGGACGTCTTTGGGGAGCACTTTCACATGTCACCGTCGATACCTGTAAGCCCAACTGTTTATTACTCCGAAGTGAGTCTACAAAGCAAAGGGCTGATGAACCAGGTAGGTGTCTATACTACTGCCACCTGTACATGTAGTCGTCTCGATGTACGTTTAGATGAAATAGACAACCATCCTAGGAGCCTTGTCCCCGTCAATCCTTCTGCTACTAGAGCCAGGCCAACAAGCATGACTCTGGGACTTGCAGACTGACACACCGAGCTCGAGCTATGCACATGTACGCATGCATAGTAGCGAGTGCTGTACCCCTGATACTAATACAACGTGAAACCAAGACTAGATGCATAAGTTCAAAGTATTCGTGCAGACGAGATTGGTCAAAGGATAAGGCAGCGAACTCGCACCAACTAGGCGGCCCTGCAGCCTAGAGCTGCAGAGGGGTGACAGGTGACCTCGAGAAAGGCAGCTCAGCCTCAAACACCCATTGCACCAAATATTCGACTCATTTCTCTTCTTCTCCCTGATTTTAACACATGTTCTTTCAACTCGACTCTCTTAAGTCTCTTACTTCCCGTTTTCGGGCGTCTTTCCTCCCTCACGAATTTCAAGATGGATGACTACAATACGGTGTTCGAAAGGTCTGATGTCGACAGCGCACAATCCACAGACATTCCACAGTCACAGATCCTGCTTAATAACCTCGACTTTCCTCTGGACGAGGTCATATCCGGCTGCCAACCGACCTACGCAACATTGACTCTGTGTTGCCAAGACGAGTCCATCATTGACCTGGGCCTGGCTTTGAACAACTTCTGGCACAAAAGCTCTCTGCTCGCCAACTGGTTCGAGGAAACTCGATCAGGCTACAAATGCTACCTCGAGAACATAGACCCTGTACCATTCGTCTGTTTCCTCAGATACATCTACCTGGACGACTACGAACCCAACTGGAGCCCAAGCATTTCTCTGATGGTCAGAGTTCTTCACTACGCCGAGCTCTACGACACTCCTGAGCTCGCATTCGACCTTCAGCACGATATCGAGACTGTGTTGGGGCACTATAGCCTCCAGCCACCATATGAATTCTTTGACGCGGTCAGATTCATTCACGACAAGCTGCCCTCCAATATTCAAGTTAGGAAGGCGGTTGCAGAGTACTGTGTGTCCAATTTTCAACTGCAGGAATTGGTAGAACATACGGAATTCATGAAGTCGCTTCATGAAGTTCGGTCGTTTCTCCGAGACGTTTGTGCAGCCAATATACAAAAAGGCTTCCAGGATGAAGGTGAGTTTGCAAACTTTTCAGTTGAAAACCGAACATGCAACTGACGTTTCTTCAGGCGCTTTGGATCTGGTCCGCCTCTGCAGTCGAATCCCATTCAATTCTCGTGAAAACAACCCATCCAACAATTCCAAGTCGGACGGGGGCGTGATTCAAGAGATCTCGGACGCGCATTCTGCCCTTGATGAGTTATCTCGTCCGGTTACGCCAATCGAACAAGCTATTCAACCCCGCCGACTGCCCTTCAGATATTCTACAACTACAGCGAGCGACACCTTACCCGACAGTGATCAATCGGACGCTGATGACACAAAGTCGCATGAGCTTGCGACGAGAATTAAACCACGGCCAGACTTGGATGGTGAAGTCTATAGAGGGGATATCGAGGGCGGTTCTGCGGAAACGGAGTGTAACACGGATGTCGACGATTGGGTGGATGTTGATGTCGATGTGTCGGAGTCAGGATGGACCATGGTCTGAAGATATGCAGTGATGTTCAGACCGTCTATGGATATAGACGGATAAGAAAAAGGATGGATTGGCTGCGCTTAAACAGGAGATGCGGCAAAGGTCTTGCGCAAGGATGCTCGGTCAGTCTACCATTCGGACGAATAAAGCTCCAGGCAGACCAGGCTCAAAAGTATTTGTCATGCGTTCGCCGAAATCATTGTCCTGCAAAAGTTGTACTTGGGGCGTACTGTATTGGTTGTGTTGGTGTTTGGGGAAGACGGCGTGATGGATGTAACGGGAAAATGGGCTTTGAGTACATATCCTTTCTGATGTCCTTCTTCATACCCACATAGAGACCAAATGATAAAGGTTGTGATATGACCCAAGCTTAGAGTCGTGGCACCACAACGGAATCATCTATAGAAAGTATCTGGTAGTTATACCGGCCCTTCGCATCAGAAGATGAGCCTGAAGAAGCTCGTATAGATGCGCCAAGAAATGGCTTGAGCGTTGCCCCAGTGCTACTATTTTGGGTGCAGGGGTCACGACTCCTCTCCGCGCCTCCTCGCTAGTACGGAACCTTAGATCGGCCACTGTTTCCTGCATTTTCCATCGCCAACGACCGCATACACTCGCTCAACACCATCTCTTCTCCTTCAGAGGGCATATCATAGCTCCCAGTCTATCGTTCAGTACTAATCCTTACGCCCTGACCCCATCCTCTTCCTTTCACATCGCCACCATCCCGTCGTTCCATTCGGCCCAGTCCAACAGCCGGCCAACGGTTATAACATTTCGTCATACAAGAGCACTGTTTGCTGGATATACCTGCTGGATATAGGAATTGCAAGACACAAGATCATTCAGGACAAGTGGCCAGGATGCGTCCCGCACACCTCCTCTCCTCCGCCCTTCTACTCACAACGATATCCGCAAGCTGGCCTTGGGAAGGGTCTTTGGGAGATGTCAAGGCTGCACAAGAGATTGGGGGACTACTGAGGCGGCAGGACGATTCTTCGACGGGTATGTCAATGTTCAGCATACAAGCGCACAATGAGACAATATGAACTAAGATCGAAATAGCAGGCACGTCTGTCACAAGTAAGGAGGCTTCAAGTACGGATAGCACAGCGAAAACCACGAACACAGCCGAGTCATCAGAGAGCGCAGCAGCATCTTCAGGCGCAGCAGCTACCTCAGATGGCTCGGCCGCCGCAACAACCATCGGAGCCAGCTCAACCGGCAAGTCCACAACCGGCAAAAACAGCAAAACCACCTCCAAAACCACCACCTCATCCGTCTCCATCAGTGCCAATGCTCCCGCTGGAGGCGTGACGATGATCTCACCGAACGCCCTATCAAGCACCCAATACTACAAGATCGGCAACTACGTCACGTTCGCCTGGAACTACACCTCGCTCTCCGTAACTCCCAGCGCCGTTGATATCCTAGCCTCCTGCTCCGCAAACGAAGCCACCTACACCATCGCCATGAACCAATCCGTCGCCGGCGAGACGGGCGCCGTGACCTGGGACACCGGCGCGTATCAAGAAACCGCGACTGTCCCGCTGCTGACGGAGACGTATACTCTTATTATCCACGATGCGGCTAAGGACGTCAGTGCTACGGCCGCGGCGGGCTATCTGGGCACGTACGAGCAGTTTACCTTCGGCATGTATACCCCGCAGCCGTATACGCCTATTGCGGACTGGGTTTGCGCGACCTGCAATGGGGCTATGACCAGTATGGAGAGGCAGACGATCGGATTTCTGCTGGGCATGATGGCTATCACGATCACCACGTTCACGCTGTTTGCTGGTGGATGGGGTGTTTTCTAGGACGGGACTTTAAATCTTCAAACATGCATTGCGCCGGAGTTGGATCATCTTCTCTGTTCGATCTTGTTGCACATAATAACTGTCTATTTTCTTGCATCTTCGGCGTTTTACGTGTTCAAAAGATGGGAACCGCATTGTTGGGGGCGTATAACGTACGTAATGGCCGTAACGGACGACTTGAACAAGCTCGTATCAAACAACATAAACTTCCTCAAATTTTCATTAATGGGGTATCTAAGCCAACATATTCATCTACACCTTATCTGGCCCCCTCAACTCGTCCCAGCAGCCCCGTTCCCAGGCCGATACTCCTCCCTCAACACCCACTTCCCCCGTCCCCTGCCTCCCCGCTCCAACTCCGCAATCGTCTTCAGCATCTCCTTGAACTCTGCCGTCCGCTGCGGCGTCCCGCAGAAGCGGTTGAAATGGTCAATCAACATCTGCGTGTACGCCTTCCCGCCGTGCGCGAGGAGGTAATCCCTGATCATGCCCAGGAACTCCCGTCCCTTGGGCTGCTGGCTCGCGGGTGTTCCCGCACGACTGCTCGCCGCGGACGACGAGCGCGACGCAGGCGCTCCGCCCTGTCGGGACGACAGATTCGCGAGGATTGAGGCCGATGACGGTCCGCCTCTTCCTGCTACACCGCCGCCACGCCCTCGTGAGGACAAGCCGCCTCTCCGCGGTAGCTCTTCGGGCCTGCCAGCGCTCCCGTACGTACCGGTCCAGGTGGGCGTACCGATCGGAACGGAGCGAGCCAGGTCGGCGGAGCGCTGAAGCTCGCGTGCTGCTTGTGCGGCGACCCTCTTGGCTTCTCGGGCAATGATCTCGGGGTCTGCGCGGATGACTTTGCGGCCGTTGATGATGGCGTCGTGCTCGAGAGCGGATTGGACGCCGGTGCGGGCGAAGATGGATGAGAGCACGCGGTCGTCGTTGTTCTTCTTGTCGGGCTCCGCGTCGGTGTCGGTTGCCTGCTCGGAGTCTTCTTCGCCGCGCCACGCTTCCTGCCTTGATAGGCCGGCGATATTGTCGAGATCGTTGGTCGGTTGTGCGTTCACTATGCGAGCCTGCGGATCGGCTGAAGCTGCATCATCAGCCGCTGATGACTGGGCCTTGTTTCCAGACAGCTGGACTTCAGTTCCTTTGAAGATGCTTCCCGTCTCAGTCTGTCCATCCGTAGCACTCCCAAGTGTGAAAAGATCGTGCAAATCTCTGAGTTGGAACGTCTGCCGCTGTTTCGGATCCTTAAGAATCTTATTGGTTAAGAACTGCTTGAAGATCTGGCGGTGATAAATCTTCTCCTCGATTGTTCCCGCAGTCATCAAACGGTAAATCTCGACCTCCCGCTTCTGCCCCAGACGCCATGCACGCTCTCGAGCCTGCACGTCTGTAGACGGATTCCAGTCCGGATCGTAGATTATGACCCGGTTTGCACCCGTCAGGTTCACGCCCAAACCGCCGACCTTTGTAGTCAGTAAGAATACGTGTAGATCGGGATCTTTGTTGAACTGGTCAACCAGATTCTGACGGTCTTTGATCGAAGTGTTACCGTCCATTCTCAAGAAGTTGAAGCCGCCCATGCCTTGGATGAACTTCTCTAAGATGTCGAGCATAATGCGATGTTGGGCAAAAAGCAGAGTCTTATGGCCGTTCTTCTTCCATACCTCGAGCAGCGCTTTAACGACTTGCATCTTTCCAGACTTAGCACCGGTACCGTATTGGTAGCCTTCCTTGATCGACAGCGTCTTGTGCTCTACCAGATCCGGATGGTTGCAAATCTTCCGCAGAATATCGACACCGTACAGCGCATGGCGTTTGCCGTTGAGTATCGACTTCATCTCTTCCGAGTTGAGAAACCATTCGTAGGTTTCGCGCTGCAGCTTCGTCAATTTGCAGAAGAGTACACGCTCACTCTTCTTGGGTAAGTCAGATGCAACGTCAACCTTGAAGCGCTGCAGCAAGTAGGGACTGATCGCATCTTTGAGGGTTTCGGCGCATTTCATTGCCGTCTCCACCTGAAGATTGGATGCATTTGCATAGCCACCCTGCTTGATGGGAAACTCGAACTGCTGTCTGAAATTGACTAAGGTGCCAAGCCGCATTGGGAAGATGAAATCAAACAGCGACCATAGTTCAGTCAGGTTGTTCTGCATGGGCGTACCGGACAGGATAATCCTATTGTGAGTACGCAACTCCTTGCAATAGATCGTAATGGCAGTGTTGGGGTTTCGGATCTTGTGGCCCTCGTCCAATACAGCATATTCCCAATCGGTTGGTATCAAGAACTCTGCATACGTCTGAAGGCCCGAATACGTAGTGACCAGGACATGGCCATCCCTGGTCACCTTGTCGACGATCCGCTTTGCGGCTTTCGCACCTTTGGTCATCTTCTTTCCAGAGCTGCCGTAATCAAAAGACTCAAGGTCATCATCCAATCGGGCTTCTCTTTTCACGTCCAGCATACCACTTCCAGAGGTGTGAAGAATGGAGACACGTAGAGGCGGCCACCACCGATGGAACTCGTTGACCCATTGCTTCATGACCGTTGCAGGGCATACCACTATGATAGGCTTGGTGACCTTTTTCGAGTAGTGGAGTCCGGCGAGAAAAGATATGACCTGAATGGTTTTGCCGAGACCCATCTCATCACCTATGATACCTCCAACCTGCTGTGAGTACAGTTCCCATAACCACTGTACGCCCGTCTTCTGGTAATCAAATAAGGACGGATAAATATCTCCCGGTATTCGATAGCCACCTTCGAATTCCGTGTCAGTCCTGGTGGGATGTGGCATGAACCACTCTTCCTCGTTGTCCGGATGTTCCGTGATATCGGCTTCAATATCTTGATCCTCGCTTTTGACCGCATCCTCCCGAATGTCGGATCCTGCGGGCGCCGTCTGATGCCTTCGACGTGCTTCACTTCGCCGCTTGACCCAGCTCTGTAACCGCGCCTGAAACACTTCTTCATTACCATCGTCGATGCCAGCCAAGTCCTCCTCTTCATCCCGACCAGCCGCGACTACTTTCTTCGCCTTCTTCCCACGCGCTTTTCGCTTCGTCCCGGGAGTATCTAAAGAGAAATCACCATCGACATCCGCGTCTTCCGGCTCCTCTTCATCTGCAGACTCCCCAATAGCTGCAAGCTCCCTGTCATCCATTTCCGGTACAAAAATATCATCTGAGTCTTCTCCAGCAGATTCAAGCTCGGCTTCTGCATCGCTATCATCTTCTGTTGTGTGTCTCCGGGCCTGCAGCCTTCTCTTCTTCGTAGGCCGCTCATCTGAAAAGTTTTCGTCTTCATCTTCCTCTTCTGCTGATTGTTCGTCCTCCTCAGCAAAACCGGGCATAAGCAGGTTTCGATGCGATTGCGGAGCTTGCTCTGCAGCAGCGGTCTCCTCTTCTGGCGCCTCCCCCTCTTCTTCTTCAGCATCCAGCATGACATCAGCGAGACTTGACGATGTGCGCAACAACTGCCTGCCCATCTTTGAGAAGGGCGTGATCTTGCCCGTACGAATCAGAAACTCTCGCTGGCTTTCCCCGGGCAACCTCTTGTTCCCTTGCTCTTCCATCAACGTATTCCCATCTTGCCCAGTCTCGTCTTTATGTCTCTCATCAATGCGCCTTTGGATCTGCTCTAGATCTTTATCTAGCGTTGCGATTTGCGCCTTGTAGTGCTCGATCTCGGCACGGTATTTGTTCTTGGTTGCCTGGTTTCCGAACGCTTGGAGCTTCGTCTCGAGTCTGTGGACTTGGCCCTGTAGCCGCGCCTTGTCCGTATTTGTCTTCTCCAGTCTCTTTTTGTCGCGCTCATCAGCCTGCTCAATGAGCAGTGCGTCTGCTTGTCGTCCGATGTCTCGCTCGAGGTCATCTTGATCGCGAATGCCAGCGGCAAGAGATGCAAGACGAGTCGCTTCGTCTGCATCTTCGCTGAATTCCTGCGGAGTTTGGTCTTGGCCCTGTTCTTGCGCTTTCTCATTGGGCTGCTCGAGCAAGTCCTGGTCCTGGGTGTCGACTCTTGAGTCTAGTGCAGACTGGGACTGAGACGCCTGGTCGCCATCGCGCTCATTGATCGAGTCCTCCATAGTGAATAAGAGCGCCCTTTTAAGGGTGGATGTTCACAACGCCGCCGCTACCGCAAGTCTGCAGACATGCGATCCATTCACGAGATAGTACTTCCCTTACGAGGATCTGTTGCGACAGGAAGAAACGAAACGTCCGGGTGCGGATCAACGAGCGATCGCCCAGTGAAGCCTGAGATGAAGTCATCGTCATCGCCGACTCGACCTGCAGGTGGAGTCTGACACCTCAGCCTTGTGATCGGCGGCTGCAGCGGCCCGCAGAGCCTCAGACCGGTTCGCTACCAAGTTACGGATTGCATTCCGCTCACACGCAAACTATTTCGTATTCACATAATATCACTTTTTGTACGAAACGTAGGAATGAGTATTCATTAAGCTCATTGATTAGAATTACATGACCTAATCTTACAAATACGAAATACGCGGCATCACCATGCCGTTGCGAGACTGGCTCTCACAACATCTGAACCCCAAAACAATGCTCGCGAGATACAACGAAATAAAGGAGAGACATGATGTTGCTAAAGAGACTGGACATAATGCATCGCTCTAAGCATCGAGCTCTAGGATGGTGCTGCCGGCCAGGTCAAGACCAAGGATGGTCGAGGATTGGCCAACGATCAGCTCAACAAGTGGCGCTGTCGTGGTAGTGCCGTCGATGACAGTAGTGGTGGATCCGATGGTGCTAGTCACAGTGGATGCCGCAGTAGTCGATGCCGCAGTAGTCGCAGTAACGCTACCGCTTCCTGGAGTCGCGCTTGTACTGGTCGTCGCACCACCCAAGTCGAGGTCGACGCCCAGACAAACGACATCGGTACAGCTTGAGGTCGAGCTGGCAGAGACGGCAGTGGACAAAGTGGTTGCGGACCCAGTCACAAGCGAGATCGAGGAAGTCTGCGTGACGGTTGAGGTGGTTGTGGTACCATCAAGAAGACCAATCTGCAGGCCGAGACAGATCTGTACAAGAGCAGACGTACTGCAAGAGGCTGTCGACGTCGTTGTGGCGACGAAAGAGCCGGTGCTTGATGCAAGGGACGAAGTACGAGTTATCGTAGAAGTCGATGTGCTTCCATCGCCCAGCACGTCGAGGGCGAGGTCCAAACAGACTGCCACAAGACCAGATGTTGAGCAAGAAGTAGCCGATGAGGTAGTAGTACTAGCGACTCCTGAAGCACCGCTTGAGCTGAGTGTCGACGTGCGAGTTACGGTGGAAGTGGAAGTGCTACCGTCGCCAAGCACGTCGAGGGCAAGATCCAAGCAGACTGCCACAAGGCCAGATGTTGAGCAGGAGGTAGCAGACGACGTAGTGGTACTAGCGACAGCGCTGCCCGAGCCAATTGTCGACGTGCGGGTCACGGTGGAAGTTGAGGTGCTACCATCGCCTAGAACGTCGAGAGCAAGATCCAAGCACACGGCCACGAGTCCGGAAGTCGAGCAAGAGGTTGCGGACGATGTAGTCGTCGTCGCGGCGTTGATGGAAGAGGTGCGAGTGACAGTCGACGTCGTAGTCTGGCCATTGCTGCCCACACCGAGGGCAAGATCCAAGCAGACGGCGACGAGTCCAGAGGTCGAACAAGAGGTTGCAGATGATGTAGTCGTCGTCGCGGCGTTGATGGTAGAGGTGCGAGTTACAGTCGACGTCGTGGTCTGGCCATTGCTGCCTACACCAAGGGCAAGATCTAAGCATACGGCCACGAGTCCGGAGGTCGAGCAGGAGGTTGCGGATGAGGTAGTAGTCGTGGCGGTGGCGCCAACAGATGAGGTGCGAGTAATGGTGGAGGTTGTGGTCCTGCCATTACTGCCTACATCGAGCGCAAGATCCAAGCAGACTGCTACAAGGCCAGAGGTGGAGCAAGAGGTTGCGGAGGAAGTAGAGGTTACGCCTGTCAAGGTAGAGGTTCGGGTTACAGTGGAGGTGGTTGAGCTGCCATCGCTACCGACGCCAACACCGAGGTCCAAGCACACCGCTACAAGACCCGATGTCGAGCAAGACGCAGCCGAGGTTGTAGTCGTGGTGACACCAGAGCTGGCACGGGTGGAAGTCGAAGTGAAAGTGGATGTGGTGGACGAGCCATCGTTTAGAAGTCCAACAGTAAGGCCGACACAGACGTCTACCAATCCAGATGCGGTGCAAGACGCCGAAGCTGGTACGGTCGATGTTACAGTCGACGTAGTGGTTCTACCGTTGCTGCCAACAAGGAGACGCAGACCTACACAAACGTCGAGCAAGCCAGATTGCGTGCAAGAAGCACTTGGGGTAATAGTCGACACATAGGAGGCAGACGTGGTCGTGGCTGAAACGGTAGCAGTAGATGTCCTGCTGATTGTGGATGTGATGGTGCGACCGCCCGAGGTTGCGCCTGGAGACCCAACAGAGATGTACACAACCGTCTGAGAAGCACCCACGCTAGAGGAGACTGTTTGCGAGGTGACTAATGCGGTGGCAGTAGCGGTCGAGGTTCTCCTAATAGTTGAGGTAATGGTGCGGCCGCCTATCGTGGCACCTGGCGAGCCCACTGAAATGTAGACCACAGTCTGAGAAGCACCAACGCTCGATGAGACGGTCTGGGAAGTAACAGAAGCGGTGGCGGTAGCGGTCGAGGTCCTCCTAATAGTCGAGGTAATGGTGCGGCCGCCCGTAGTAGCACCTGGCGCACCCACAGAGATGTAGACCACGGTCTGAGAAGCACCAACGCTCGATGAGACTGTCTGGGAAGTAACAGACGCGGTGGTGGTAGAAGTTCCCCTAATGGTAGAGGTGATAGTGCTTCCGCCGGAGGTAGCGCCAGGAGAGCCGACAGAGATATAGACAACAGTCTGAGAAGCACCAATGCTGGACGAGACAGTCTGTGAAGTAACAGATCCGGTGGCGGTGGAGGTTGCAGAACCGCCTGACAGGGTAGAGGTGATGGTGCTGCCAGAGGTGCCAGTTGGATCACCCACAGAAATCAGGACCACGGTCTGCGAAGCAGACGTCTCAGTGCTAATTGTCCTGGAAGTGACACTGGTGTCCGAAGCGCCAGTACTGGTAGCTGCGCCGGACGATCCTGGAAGCGTCGATGTAATGGTGTAGCCAAAGTCGCCATCCGCTGGGCCCTCAGAAATGAAGACCTCGGTCGCGGACGGCAGCGTGCTGGTTCCCACAGTACGCGAGGTATAGCTGATGGTGTAAGTGCTGGTAGTGCCTCCGCCACTGACAGGTCCAATGGAGTAGTACACAAGGGCGTCGGTGCGGAATGTGCTTGTGCCGATGGTCCTAGTAGTGACACTGCCTGTTGCAGTACCAGACGAAGATCTGCTTCCGCCTGCGGCATTGCCGGTGGTGGCACCTGAGCCTGTAGATGAGCTTCCGGTTCCAGAAGCTCCTGAACCAGTACCAGTTGGCGCAGTAGAGTTGGAGGACCCGCCGCTAGTCTGTGGAGAGCTCCCGGAGCTCTGTCCTGGAGTAGCACCGCTGGTTGTTGTAGCCTCAGCGCCGCTTGACGTGGTGCTGTTGCCGGTGGCAGTAGCTGCTGAGCCAGTCGCACTCGAAGAAGCCATAGTAGTGGCTGGAATGACGAGAGAAGATGTGGTTCTGGAATCATCCGATTCGATGAGGATGGCGAAGTTGACATCGGCTGGGCCGGCGTAACTTGTTAGGTTGCCATACAAAGCGCAGGTCTCAGCTGTTACGTTGTAAGATGTGGCGTAGCATGACATGTTATCGTCGCAAAGGTTCATGCAGTTGAGGAGGTATGGGCTGGTGGTGTCGGTGCTGGTGCTGTTGCCCGCCTGGCGGCGACGTAGTGAAGCGCCAGGTCCGACATCGTAACGAGCAATGACGGGACCAATCCAGCGAAGACCACAGTAGACTCTGTACTCATTGTCATCGTTGCTCAAACGGATCTGACCTTGAGTGGCACCGTCTGTAGGACAGAACGTAGTATCAGTATTGGTGGTGGATGGAGCTGTGGTAGTGGCAGTACCAGAGCCTGCACCGCCGCCAGTACCAGCACCAGTACCGGCAGTGTTGGTGCCTGAAGCAGAAGGAGAAGAAGCACCATTTGCGCCAGAGCCGGCGGTAGACGCACCAATGCCAGAACCAGCAGAAGCGGGAGATGTGTTACTGGCGCCTTGACCTGCTGTTGGGGATGCTGCGCTGGTCGCTCCGTTTCCGGCTCCGGCAGTCGAACCAGCACCAGCAGCAGGAGATCCGTTCGATGCTGCACCAGAGGAGGCAGCAACACCAGCTGTAGTGCCAGCTGTGTTGCCTGCTCCAGTAGCGCCAGTTCCAGCAGCACCATTTCCAGAGCCAGCAGTACCGGCTCCGCTACCTGCTGTAGGCCCGGCTGCATTGGCACCAGTGCCTGGGTTATTGCCAGCAGCATTGCCTCTAGTACCAGCTCCAGTGCCGGCTGCGTTGGTCGAAGCAGCAGCTCCATTGCCTGCAGTGCCAGCACCGGCAGAGCCAGCGCCAGCACCATTACCAGGGCCGTTGTTACCAGCAGAACCAGCAGAACCAGAACCAGTTTCAGAACCAGCAGTAGCGACTGGACTGGCAGAAGCACCGTTAGTTGCTCCAACGTAGACAGTGCCAGCAGACTGGAAGACTGGGTCGCCAACTACAGCTCCGCTGCCGTCGCTTGAGCCAGAGCCAGTGCCAGAGCCTGACCCTGAACCTGAGCCAGTGCCTGAGCCAGAGCTTGTGCCAGAGCCCGAACCTGAGCCCGAACCAGAGCCCGAACCAGAGCCCGAACCAGAGCCTGAGCCTGTACCAGACCCCGAAGCGGAGCCGGAACCGGAACCTGAAGTAGAACCAGACCCAGACCCAGTTCCCGAGCCTGAACCGGAACCAGATCCCGCACCAGAGCCAGAGCCTGAGCCCGAACCAGTGCCGGCTGACCCAGCGGAGCCGGAACCTTCACCAGAGCCTGAAGAGGAGCCGGAAGAACCAGAGCCGCTGCCCTCAGTCGGAGAAGCACCTCCATATGTGATTGTGGTATAGTAAGTGATGTAGGAAGGTCCTGAATCGCCTGAGCCAGAGCCGCCGCTCACGTTCGAACCGCCATTTCCAGCAGCTGCGCCTGAGGTGGCAGCAGGTTGAGAACCGGAACCGCCCACCTCTTCGGTGACTGTGACAACGTAACTTTCAGTAACGTAGACGATTGAATCTGGGAGAGTTGTAGCGGGTGGTGCCTCGCCATAGATCGTGGTGTAGATGGTAGTGACGTTGATAGGGAGAACACATGCTGTCGAGTTGTAGTATCCTGTCGCGTTGTAGTATCCTGTCGCGTTGTAGAATCCTGTTGAATTCGTGCCGTTTGTGCAATTCAATTGCGGGTACAGGTATGTGTTGTTGAGAGGACGAAAAGTAGGGAAGACGCTGCTCTGTGCAAGGCCTAGAGGAGCTGAAGCAATGAGAAACGAAAGAGACGCAACCACAGAAGAGAACATGGTGCCTGATGATCCTCCCAGGATCGTTGGAAGGAAGGGAGATGTCTCTTACCAGCAGCAAGGGCAGGTGCATTTAAACAACCCAGACAAGCATCAGATCTGAACCTCCACACCGACGAGATTCGAGCAATCTGAGACAAGGCAATGCAAGATGATGGCAAGCCCGTGAAATGATCATGGTCCTTCCATCAAGATCCCACTTCAACGAAGTTCAACAGTCAATAAACAGCTGTTTAGGCGGCTTAAGCGCTGTGACGGGAGATTTGGCGGAATCGCCGTATCGACATTGCGGGGTGTAGGAGCCGTGGTTGTGGATGTGGTTGTGGATGGGGTGTTGTGTTGCCACTCAATGAGCCTCTCCACGTCACTTACCCAAAAAGGCAGCCGCACGGTAAGCGTTTGGGAAATCAACGAATGAGAGATGGAATGGAAGGAACGGAAATAGCGCAATAGCCAATCGGAACAATAACCAGGCTGGCGGTACCGACAGTATATCGTGCTAGCTGCACCCTGCTGTATGGCCGTTATCACCTGGTTGTTGTCTCACCCCAAGATATTGGTATAATATGACGTTGCTTTTTATTATGCTTAATCTGTAGTTTGGTTAGGGAAACAGAACGCCTCAGAACGCTTATGACCGGCCTATGACCGGCCTATGAGAGAAGAAGGCGAAACGATGACGGCCCACCTCATACCATGCGAGAGTGTAACGACGCTATCACGCTGGCCTATGGCAGACTTTCAGTGAGTAACTTACTGTAGATGGTCCACGGATTTAGATGGAATGTCACCAAGGTGCCTTGCAGTAGTGGTGGACCCGACGCCTGTGCTGCCGAAACCTGGGCCCGCCCGCCCGCCCGCCCGGTGATCCTTCCGACAGCACAGAGCAGAGGGAGAGAGGTGCACGCGTCCCCCATTTCGGGATATCACACATTCGGCTTTACCTACTGTGTGGGCCTATTGTTGGATTGAATCCTTTGATCGAGTCCCCAATGTCTCGGTTCGTGGTGAAGATGACCTGTCACTGAGATTGAGATCAGAGCATTCATTTCGATATGGTGGTTTGATCTTCTGTCCATCTTACGAATAGGTGTACGTCTGGATTGCATCAGACCGAGTGTTGCCACACCTCATGTAAGGGTCCAAACAGAAACAGGAAACAGTGAGAGCTTTAGGGAGCTTTGGCGAGCCGTCCAACAACCAGGCCACCAAACATACTTTGGCTTCGAGAGCGCGCCGTTGGACGGTATACAGGCCGGTTGTAACAGCTCGATGACAGCCAGGTTGGCAGTCAGCAGTCAGCAGACAGCACAGCAGCGGCCGCATTATCTGAAAAGGGTCAGTGGGGGGATGGATATATGTTTAGCTTGAGATCCGCGGAGTAGTGAGACAGGACGTTCAGTTTGCGGTCCAAGATCGAAATGCTTGAGTGCAGGTGGTAACCGTGGTATAGGGTGGAATCACGTAGGAGGCGCTCGTTATCTGCAGGTGGAGGTGAGGTCGGGTGTCAGGGTCTCGCTTCGCAACGCCCAGTAGTGCGGATTGCGGCTCGCGGGCCGCCTATGATCGGCGGCTTGGCTCGTGTGGGCGACGACAGGTGGTCAACTGGGCTGTGGAGTCTTGCGCAATGGCCGCTCGACTTCCCCAAGCTGTCTACAGTACGGACTGTACGGCTGCAATTGCCGTTGCATACCAAGTCCCGTTGTAACAACCTGACCCCAATTAGTTAGGGTGCTGTGTTCTTGGGCCCACATCACGCTCCCTCCGAGCCCACTCATACCGGCCTCCGCCTGTCCCAGCTCCCAGACTCCAGGGTCGCCAACCAGGACCCTAACACCTGGGCAGGTGTAACTGAGCTGTTGCAGGACCCTATCCTCTCCACAGCGCGCACCCCGTCTCTATCTTAGCGGCGTCGATCATTCGATAATCCTCCTCTGAGACATCTCAGCATGACCACGACCTCCTCTCGCACCTACTGCGGCTCTGCTCCAATCCCTCCGCGGAAGATGGCCCGGTGTCTGTGATTGCGCGTCGCTTATTCGACTCGACAACAGCTGTGCACTGCCTCACAACAACAGCGGCTTCCTAATCTCTGACCACAAGGGTCCTTCGACAGGTGTCCCCTGCGTCCGCTGTCCATTTCCGATCCCGATTCCGAGAAGCCGCGCTATTATTATTCCCTTTCCGGTTCCTTCGCCATGTCTACCTCCCTCGAGGCTAAGATAGTAGTGCTCGGCGCGCAAAACGTCGGAAAGACCTCGCTGGTACATCGCTACGTCAATCAAACGTTTCTCCCGCCTTCTACCCCTTCCACAATCGGCGCATCCTTCCTGACGACACGCGTGCACGATGCCGAGTCGGACACCACCATACGATTACAAATTTGGGATACTGCGGGCCAAGAACGCTTCCGCAGCATTAGCAAGTTGTATTACAGGGGCGCACACGCGGCTGTGTTATGTTATGATATTACAAGCAAAAGAAGCTTTGAGGAGATGGGCGTGTGGCTTCGGGAATTGAGAGACAAGTGTGGAGACTCTGATGGAGAGGACATAATTCTACACATTGTTGGCACAAAGAGCGATGTCGTTGCCGAAGACCCTTCCAAGCGGGAGGTTCCTTTCGAGCGATGTATAGGCTACGTCGCCGAACAACTTTATCCGGAACAGATCGCACCGGCTGCCTCGCATAGTTCACCACCATCTTCCCATGGGCTTGGGGTGCAGACCGGACTGGCAAGCCCGCATAGTAACCGCTCATCCGGCTTCTGGGGTCAAGAAACCATCTGGGACTGTTGCCATGAGATTAGCGCAAAGGATGGCGAAGGTATTGATGAGGTCTTTCGTGTCATCACCCGCAAGATTGTTGAGCAACATCAGCGGCGATTGGATGCTCAGCGAGCAATAGAAACGACAATGGGTCGAACGCCAGGTATCGGAAGCGGTACTGCCGTGAATGGAAGTTACTTTGACCTGCCTGGAGGTGGACAAGGAAGCTTCAGGGTAGGACATGGTGACAAGAGGAGAAGCTGGCTTGGCTTTCCAGCCACCCCTGGCGCTATGAGCAACACTATTGAAGATACGAGAGACGAAGCTGAAGTAACAACAGGTCGAAGAGGAGGCAAATGCTGCTAGATCGATGACCACACGATCTCGTGGTTGGTTCATATTTGCATGGTGTATGGCGCATGGTGTAGTGAGGGATTTGGTTGTTTTGTTGGCTGGGGTGTTCTACATTGCATTATGGGTCGCTCTGCATGGAGTTCTGGGTAAGGGCATCATGGGTTCCGAACACGCGCTGGTACGCGTTACAATTGTCATAATAAGCGTCTTTTCAGCGTTTCGATCTCCTTTTCACTGTGTATGTTCATCGTTATGGTGTTCTCTAGCTGTAATCTTCTTATTGTTGAGCATTTGGGAGGGGAATTTCACAGGAACGCAACATCATATACTTTTTGACATCTCTATCATGTAGACGTCTTATGACACGGACCAGTGCAAATAGTACCTGGTCTTCAACCCGTTCACGGCTTCTTGGGTGTCCGCTATGGGTTTGGGGAGAACAGCATGAAGTTGATGCCAAGCCTTGCGCTACAGCCAATCACAGGAAAGGATGCGTTTCCACTTCACGACTGGAACATCTGGACAGCTTGAGCTCTGAGAAACACTTGCGCAACAGTATACCACGAGGCACGTAACAATACACAATTATAGTGGGCATACAATCACATACTCCGCGAACCTCTTCCGCCCCCCTCGTACCCGCATCAAAAGTCCTAGGGCGACCTAATACCGGCCAGCATGGCCTACTACAACCAACAACAACAACAGCCGTACGGCTCCGCGCAGAACCTCCAATTCTACCAATCATCCTATACAAACCAGCCAGTGTCCGGACACTCAACTCCCTTCCAAGCCTCCTACCCTGGCGCTGCGTCAAGTGCTTACGGCGGCTCCTCATATGGTGCCTCATTCGGCGGGCAGCCCGGTGTATCAGGGCGCATGGGCGAACAAGGCGGTCTGCGGACAGGCTGGCTAGCAGCATTTGGCACAGAGGGATATGAAGGGGAGCCGCCATTGCTGGAAGAGCTGGGAGTCAACTTCGGACACATCAAGACCAAGACGCTGACGGTGCTGAATCCGCTGGGGAGAATCGATCAGCATATCATGGATGATTCGGATCTGGCTGGACCAATACTGTTCTTTTTCTTGTTCGGCGGGTTCTTGTGGCTGGTAGGTTCATTTCATAGCACGAATGATCACATTGCAGGCACTAATAGCATGGTAGAGTGGTAAAGCACAGTCGGGATACGTCTACGGCCTCTCTGCGCTCGGCAGCATTTCGCTACACACCATCCTCTCCCTAATGTCACCACCACTGTCACCAACCGACGCATCGGCCGCGCAAGACCATATACAGCAAGGCTCATCGCACTTCTCCTCAACTCTCACTTTCTGGCGCTCCTCTTCCGTCCTGGGCTACTGTCTCCTTCCGCTCGTGTTGATCTCGCTGCTGGGCGTTGCGCTGCCTTTGGACACACTCTTCGGGTACATTCTGACCAGCGCAGCTATCGCGTGGTGTACCTACAGCAGCAGTGCCATGTTCTGCGCTGTGGGTCGCATGACTGAGATGAGAGGATTGGTAGCCTACCCTCTAGCGCTGTTCTACACCGGCTTTGGTATCATGGCTATCTTCTCGAGCAGGGGTTCTGGAAGCCTCGCCGCTATGAAAGCTTCTTCCTGAGCGGTTTTGAGGTGGATCGACGGATAACGAAGTTGGAGATATTAGCGACCCAGTCATTGTCCACATTTATGCCAGCCTCGCGTACACACGCAACGACAGTTTCGGGCGAGACCCGGCAGTTGGAAGTCAACGAACACGCAACACGTGTGGGCAGTGATCTACGAACGGCTCTGCTGAGGGTGTGGGGTATACCAGACAGGTGGAAGTGCCGGGCAAGTCCTGCGCGCCGTAGCGAAGAGCGTACTGTAGATCAAATGAGTCAATTAGATGAAGATTGTCAGAGCTTCGTAACCACTCGTATTAGGATGTTAGGATATCTCAACTATTGCAATAACTACTTCGGGTCAGAGAGTCTTGAACGCCGACGCCTGACGGAGCGTGCTCCACCCCCACTGCTCTCCAGGCTAGTGCCTAATCCGGAATCAATCGCCCTACCCGTCTCATCAAGCAAAAAGTCGGCATCTTCATCCTCGTCGTCGGCTTCAATGCCTTGCGCAGGTGGTGCTTGTAGGACACGGACCAGTTCCGATTCCTCCTTTTTGACCGGCGACTGATACCGCAGCGGCGGCTGGCTGCCGTAAGAGGGAAATGTTCTTTCCGTATCAGACATGGCGTCCATCTCGTCTTCGTCCGCATCTTCGTTCTTAATCCGGCCGTTCTCATGCTCTTGCTTCTTTACCACTGCCTGATCCTTGTCCCCAGGGAACATTATCATGCTGAGTACCAGCCATGCCAACCCTGTTGCCACCATTTCCGTGGTCCAAAAACCAGCAATAAACGCAACAGCGCTAATGATGCGATGGTTGTACATGAGCCATCTTAAGCCTCTGAAACGTGCCCTGAACTCCACCTTGGCCTCATATACCTGCATCCTGTGCTCGCTCTGAACCTCCAGTCTTAACGTACTGGGCAGATTGCGCCAGCCTTTGGGAAATTGTACACCTTCAAACATCTGCACTGCCAGTGTCTCCGCCTCGTCCCGCCATCTAAGCAGATACCAGTGCAGCTCCGTCGCCTTGTATGCCAGCTCCACCAGGGGAGAATAATACGTCAAGATCGCGGGCCGACGCGAGTGCGCGAGTACACCGTGTTGTGAGGCCCCTGTAGCCGAGGTAATGCCATCTTTTACTATGCTCAGTGGACCACTGCCCTTTTCGCCTGGTCCGTACATTTTGACATCGAGCATGAAGTTGCCCGTGTTGATATTATCTGGTGTTCGCGGCATGCGCAGCTGGACCGTGACATCGTACTGCTGGGCGTTGACAATGTCTGGGGTCAGTGTTGCTAGACCCCATGGGTGGGTGAAGGTGGTGTCGACAGCGCGGTGGACATTGTCGAATTGGAGGTGGACCACGCGTGAGAAGCCGATGCGGGGAACGTATGACCAGTAGAAAAGTATATAGGCGGCGATGGCAAAGAACAGGAGGATGATTGATGCCGAAGCGAAAAGGATGGAGGTCAGGTAGGCTCGTTGAGCGGGTTTTGAGGTGGCTAGGTGGAAGGGCGCGAGGACGGTGTCCTGCGGGTGTCAGTGCTAATTGGAGGGGTGATGAGTCTGTGATGATACCTTGACAAGGCTGATAAGTCCTCTGCCATCCTCTTCTGAGTCTTCCATGTCGCTCTGTGGTTGTTGCGCCTTGCAAACATGCTACAAATACCGTATGTATTGGACGTTGATGCTCAGATGCAAGCTGCAGGTGGAAACGCGGGAGGAAGCAATGACGTCCAGTTTCACATGCTTCATGTTTCCGCTGCGCCAAGTCCTGGCTCCATGTTTCAAACCATACCTACAGTGCATGTATATTCAGTACGTCTCCAAGAACACGCATTCCAACATATATCGAAAAAGCGTACTGACGGGGCTGCTCTGCTCTATACTACGCCGCACTGAGGGTTGAGCCTGACCATGATACGCACTTTGCAAAATGCTAGCTGTGAGACCCGGAATATCGGTATGCCCTCGCCTTTGAGTTGGGTGCACGCGCAGCACCGATGACCAATCGCGAACGGGGCCGCCCGCTATAGAGAGCACAATCATTTCTATATAATCAACGGGTAGAAGCATCCCCAAATATGGCGGGCCACATTCTGGGCGGAAGTAACGAAGGTTTTAAGAGACCTCTGCTCCGTTCTTGGACGGACTAGAATTGTTTGTCTAGGTCTCACCATCGGACTTTTATGTAGTACATATGGTATACAGTAAGGTATGTATCACAAGGGAAACTCGAACATTCCTTGATTATGGCAAGCATCTGGGTTAGTCCACCTCGTATGTCGAACACAAGCGGGAATGCGAAACCTTGTCTACGTAGTTTGAGTGAATGAGAGGCTTCTGAGCTGCGGCTTCCTACTGCTTCCAGGTCCTCTTCTATGCGCCTTTTTATCATGCTGGCGTATACATGTATATGTATACATGTAGTACTGTTTGTGTACTAGTCGGCGAAGGTAGGATCGATCATCAGATAAGATCAGAATTTTCCGCGCTAATGCTCCACCCACCGGCATCGGCTCTTCAAATGGGTAGCGACTGACTCGCCTACCGACTCCTCCCCCTCTTGCTCTTGGGCCTCCTCAGTCGAGGAAGAAGAGGATATTAGTCGAATCTGATTCGGACAGGCATATTTTCAAGACAAAACAAAACAACAAGGGACACACTCAAACTTCAGAGGATCACTCGAGTGTGAATTCGGTTCCTGTTCTGCGTGAGAACCGAACACCCTCGAAAAGCTCATACGGTTGTTGAGACCTGTAGCTGCAGAATACGAGCTCTGGCCCAAGGCGCTAGTCGTCAAAGTTGCATCTTATCAATCTGATAGCGCCGACGGTTCACCTCTGGGCAACTAACAGCCGATGGCCATCTCCTATGATTTCTCTATTGAGTCGGCAGATCCGAATTGTGCTCGCCATGACCCAAGGATTCTTCAGGGTGAGCGTCTTGAAGATGTTGAACGTGAGGAAGGGAAAGGGTCAGGATGGCCAAAGGTTCGCTTGTGCCACTGTACTTTGATTAAGAGTAGGACTAGGAGCTTTGTCAAGTGTGAGGAAGTTCATGTTGTCGCGCAGCCTACTGGATATCCGCTGCTAGGACTCATGTGGCGTATTCTGGATTTCCTCCCTGATTGCCAAGAGCTCTCTAGCATCTGTCGAGAACGTGGTTGACTGGGTCCGGTGCAGGCGCCGCTCGGCTACAGGGATCCTACTGTAACCTAGACTTCGGCGTATAGCACATAGATGTAGGTATAAATGGACAGCGTTGCCAACGTTCAGTGTTCTGATATAACCACACACTTTTTCTTTGTTTTAGGGACCTTGTTGTCTCTTGCGCTGAACTTTCGTCATAGATATGAGGTTCCGTATCCCCTTCAGGCCCTTTGAGATAGCTCTGAGCGACAAGCCAGAAAAGACCGATGATGAAGCGCCTACCACAGATAAAACGGGTTAGGGTTAGGGTTAGGGTTAGGGTTAGGGTTAGGGTTAGGGTTAGGGTTAGGGTTAGGGTTAGGGTTAGGGTTAGGGTTAGAACAAAGCACAATGCTAGGCGTAAAA